>DWEI01001009.1:0-18227 GCA_018245875.1 Mysoria ambigua | reverse complement strand
GCGTAACTTCATTTTTAGACGCCGGTATTTTATTAAAAATAATAAACTATTACTTTTTTATTATTATAACTTATTTATACTCATCAATAAGTAGAGCAATAGGCTCACCACCTATTACATAGTGGGATGTAAACGTAACTGGTGAAGCGTGGGGTGTTCTACATTCCTCTGTCTACCTCTTTAGACGTTACAGACGTGATAATACGTTTCATTGTCATTATCCTTTTTATTATGTCATACAATTTTAATAAATTAATTAAAATAATTATTTTTGTGAATGTATCCAGTAACCAATCAAAAAATCATTATGATGGAAAAGGCTTATACTGAGAGGTATTTGCCCACAACCGCAACACTGGGGCTGGGGATCGTTAGCATAACGAAAATCAACATTTAAAATACCTTCACGTAATATAATTAATATATACATTGAATGAAGAAGTAAATAAACTGAATGTACTTGTAAGATAAGAAAAACTAAGAGATAATTTAACTGTTTCCCAAGACGAGGTCGTTAACTTTAACGTTAACTGGAGTTATATCGGCGCACAGTAACGGGGTCGTAACTACAAACAGTTTTATGTTAACTGTAACTGGTAACAGCAAACTCAATATTGACAAAGGAATTAAATTTTAACAGCAAGCTTCATATAAATCTGTATAATATATATTCATATGACAATTTAGTGTTATTATTATTATTTATCATCATCATCAGTATATTGCAGCCCACCGTTGGGCACAGGCCTCCTTTGAGGGGTTATGCTCATAATCCCGACGCTGGGCATTCGGGTTGGTGATCGCTGGGCCCAGCTTCGCACACTGTCTACCCCTTAACCCATTAGTGCAATAATTAACAGATTTACATTTTGAAAAAGAGCACTCCGTCTCCCGGCAGACAAAAGAGGACGAGGTGTGCCTCCGTCTAACGGACGGGCCAGTACGGTCCACGTTTTGAATAAAAAGAATCTTCCTCATCAGACAAATTAACTTGGGCAAGGGCAAGGAAATGTATGTAGTACAGTGAAAATAAAGCACAGTAAGGTAAAGCTAAATGAAGTACAGAAAAGCTCCAAAGTAACATGTACGCTCGTAGGTACATTTAATATTTTCGGCCGGTGATGAGTTTGTGATGATTTTGTTATTGCAAATGTCCATGGATGACCTGTTTGTTAGCTTATTCAATAAATAATATAAATCATGATATCACGCCTCTTATCCTCGAAGAGGTGAGCAGAGGAGCGTAGAGCGTTCCAACAATTAGGCTTACGTCTTACTATGGAATAGGTGGTAAATCTATAGTCATACACCATCCACATATTCAAACTCCGACCCATAACTTGATAAATCTAAATTAGAAAAATCCATTAATGCCTGACCCGGAATTCGAATTCAGGACCTCAGATCGGCATTAGCGTTGTAATCATTACGACCAACGAGACAGTTTATTTAATTAATCATGTTTTAAGTCATTTTCCCCTGCGTTTGAGGAAATACATATGTACCCGCAGTTAAACAGGGCTTCCTAATATATGTGAAATGTAGAGGCGTTGTGAAGCAAGATGTTGTTTTCTTTGATGCTTCGGAATATTTATGGGAGTATGACATATGGGAATATGATAGCCTTTTCACTTCCCGTGTGACTAGTTCAAAAGGTTTTGAATTATTAAAAATCTTGAGATATCTCTACAGACAATCATGCGATTTCCCAATAGGTAGAGACTATGCATGTGCACATGCATTGCTACTGCATGTGCACATGCATAGCTACTGCATGTGCAACTGCCGATCAACAGGTCTCGGGTTCGATTCCTGGGCCGAACACCAAAAAACTTCCTAATTTAGATTTTCTAGTAGTGGTCCGGAGTTTGGATATGCCCGATGCACGGCAATATGCTCACCACCTGTTCCATAGTGGAACGCAAACGTAACCGGTACGCGGTGGAACGTGGGAGTATTCGTATTCCTCTGCGGGGATTACGGGCGTGAAGTTACATTATATTTTAAATGAAGAAAAATAATTGAAAAATAAATATCTGCACGTAAGCAAACTTCGCTAATAATCAGAATAGCTTCATACGACCTCGAAAAGTCGATTTAAAAAGTATGTTAAACACTTTTAAGCTTTTTAGGAATTTTCTATTATCAAAGCATGAAGTAAAAACATTTTAGTACTATATGCAAAACAATCAATATTTCAATTCAAGCGTACGGAGATTCATGAATATATTCACAAGCTATATTTAAGCTGTATACGCTGTGCAAGAACGAGACAAAACACAATAGCGGAACCGCAGCTACGGAGTGTTTATGAATAAGCGGATTAACATCCATTGTAGAGCTTTTTATAAAGCGTATTTTAATACATTTCTCAATAAAAACTTTACACGGAGTCTCTACAGATGCTGAGGGTGGTTTTATGTAACAGTAGAAAAGGAGATTGGGTATACCCCATCTCCTTTTCTAACTCCTTTTCTATCATATTTTTTTTCTTATAAGAAAAGAAATGCAAATTGTAACCTAAAAATGTCTCTACGATTATCCTTGTACCGCCGTTCAAAGGGCTAAAAGATCTATGTACAATACCTTTCATTTCATCATCATTTAGAAGATTTCATTTCGTCAACAATTTATATTGCATGCCGATCTCTCGTAAATGTAGAGCATACTGCTCAACATATGATGATAATGTTAAAAATGATAAAAACAGAAGCGGAGAGCGTTAAGCCACTTCTAAATACATTAGTAGCAATACATTCTAACGTCTGTCGACACGTCTCGTGACACGAGTACTGGCACGTAGCTCGCTCGGGGTGTTGGCAAATTGTACAAAGAAAAAATGCTTTCAGAATATCGGGAATTTTCTTCCTTCTTCCGAGATTAACTATGTTGAATATATCGTGAGATTCGATCATATGAATGACGTGCACATATTATTATATACATTTTGAAGGCTTTCAAGTTCGTAAATCTAACACTTTGTATAAGTGATTAACAGTGAAAATATATCCAGTAAGCGTTGTTTGTCATCGAAAATCTATATTTTAGTATAAAAACCCAAATGTAAATAAACACACCATCGCGCCTATGTTTCTACGGAGAGATAAACTGAATCATGTAGTATACCATAGTGAGATGTAAATGTAACTGCTTAGGATATTTTACATTTCTCTGATTACCACTTCGGGAATAACGGGCGTGATGTTACGTTTTTTTAGTATCCTTCATCCATTGTACCAACCAGGTTTAACAGTTAACGAGAATCACTATTTAATACTGTAGAACTTCCTTCCTAAATAAAAGTGTGTTATAATGTTTCATACTTCGAGAAAAATATATCATCGGCACGAGTATAATGCTAAGAAAACGATACAAACGCAGGACTAACAAACAAGGTATGCACGGTAATGGTCGGATCGATACTCGGGAGCTACGGCGTAGATGTATCTCTACGTAGAGCTGCGCTGTAGATGTGCTTTTAAGTAGAGATTCACCGTAGACGTATCTTACTAAGAGCAACATAGAGATACGAGTTAAACGTCTCTATATAAGGAAACTCATGAAACAACGAGACGTCCTGCTGCCCCTGTCAACTAAAACTTTATGGTTCCATGGACCAATTGCATCACTTATAGTCCCGAAGAGAATAAGACACCGTAATAACTTTTCGTACCCGACCATCCCGACCTGTTATCACCTGCTAACTTTGTAAAAGCCCAATGGAAAGGAGATCGGCATCAACAGTGTAGGTAAATATGCCTTTTAAATGACCGTGGAGAACCTAGCGTAATTTTAAGGTAACAGTAAGTAAGTCTACATGATAATTTCTATTGTAAAAATATCAAATTCACATATCACCATACTTATAGTATGAAATAATTTAACAGTTTATTTTATATTACAGATAGAGTGCAGATTAGTAGAGATTAAATCTTTCTGAAGCCGCGATGGAGCTTAACGACTGTTTGAAAGATAACAAGCTGCTACTCGAGGAACTCTCGATGCACGGAAACGTGAGAGTTAGCCGCTAGTGGTCGCCCATCGAACATTGGAAGCATCTCGTTTTGCTTAACTTCACAGATAGCTTATATTCTGTAAATGTTTCAGGGCAGTGTCTTGAACAATGACATTATGCATTTAACATTTTTTTTTAATTCAATGGTTGTAAGCAACACTATTGATCGAAAGGTTCTGTGTTCAATTTCCAGTTCATGCAAAAATGTTTTGGGTTTTCAACATGAAATTCCCAGTAGTAGCCTAAATTTATAGAATTACCCACCTATCCGTGATAAAACGTACAAGGTAATTGGTGAATCATGGAAATGTGCTACATACAAAATAAAAGCGTAAAATTATAATAAGCTTAATATGATTTAACTTTTAATAAACTGTTTCGTATTCAATTATAAAACTATAAAGTGAAATTAATCTGATCTTGAATCGATTTTCTTATCAACACTAGATAAAACAAAATCCTATGGCCGTAACTCATCGAGACACGAAGTTATTTAATTTTAATATTGCTTTCAGCTATCCATTAATGAACCGTGCGCTCAGCTCTCTGTACACAATAATATTTTGAATCGATCGACTCTCCCCATGGCTACGGTACGCTCGTGTATCTCTACGTAGCTACGATGTCGAGTCTGAGTGTTTTGCTCTACCTACTCTATAATATTGATAGCGTTTCCAAAGTTGTATGTGCATTTTATCACTTCTATGTAACAGGTAGACTAAATTATAGCCTCATCAAGTCATATCTGAAGTGGAACTGTAAGAACAAATATATAACAAAACTTAACTTTTCCCTCTCCACTCATCGTTTTATCATTTTACTCGATAATCCTCTATTTGTTTATATTTACTCGAATGTGTTACAAGTAATAATAAATTATATGCATATTTTACCCATCTCATATTACATTTATATTTTTTCCATCAATAGGTTATTCGAAAGAGATCGTACCTTAGTGATGAGATCATCCTTTGTATATTTTACCTCTAAGTTTTTGTTACGTATACATTCTATTTTATTGATATACAATTATTACTAATATTAAACACATACTAATATATATTATTGTCACAACTAGCTTTGAACTACTATTGATTATTAATAAAGTAATTGTTAACAACGAATATCAACTAAATCAACGGGATTTAACATTTTCATCCTTGCAGTTATCTTTGGAGTCTGTTGCGGGTGTCCATAAGAAACATTAGTGAGAAGTACTTGCTGCCTGCATTTCTGATCTTTTTATTTAAATAAAATTCTGTTCTATTTACCTATTTGGAATATTGCAAATGTTCTGATCTAAATCTCGGTAAACAGCTCAATAAGTACCAATTTAAGTAAGATTGATTGGTAATGAGTTACAGTTTCTCGATTGATATAAATTTTCTTAGTATTTAATAAAACAAACTAAATTAGCGTAACGGTCATTGTGAAATTGTACTCTCATCATTTAAAATACCAAACTTAATCATTTCTATTTGAAAGAAAGCGAAGATATTTGCGATGGTTACAAGAGTATTTAAAATCAATTTGCCTCGACAATGTGTCACTCTAATAGTTCCATCTCTACATAGTGTAGCGCTACGTATATTGTATTAATTACGGGAGTATAGTTTATTATTACATACAACTTTGCTTGCAGTCGACTCAGTTCTCAAGTAATGAGATAAGAAATGTTATTTACCGAGTTAAATAGAGTACTAGCATTGCATGATACGACTAGTACAGAAAGTTCTGTCTTGTTTTAGAACCTATTAATCTTAACTGTATTAATGACAACAGTTGTAGCTTTGTTGCTAACAGAGGTAGTACTGGTAATGGTTTCATGTGTAACAGAACCCTGTCTATAATTAAGTTATATCTATCTTTATTCTACATATAATCTCTGTCTTTCTTTGTTTCTCGTGTACAGAAATAGGCTATCTCCCTAGTCCATGATGGGAAACACACATGGTGAGTATACTACACATATTAGAGTATGCTAAACTTCTCTGCATTACTCTTCGGGTGTTACAGGCAACGTGGTTCGTCTTTATATAGTTATAACTATCAGTATCTATCCTTATTTATCAGTCTCTATTTTTATTTATCTATCTCTAGCCATATTTATCTATCCATATCTTTATTATCGATCTCTATTTATTTATCTGATTATTTGTACCACTAAACAATAAATTCTTTATTTTGTTTCGGATTAAATGTGGAATATACAGAGACCCCGACACACGACGCTTAGACAAATATTATTTTCCAGTTGCGATTCCCACCTAGAATAAATATTTGTGTGACGAGCACAAGTATTTGTTCTGTTTCTTGGTGTAAAAAAATATCTATACAACTGTATATTTACGAGTACTTGTATATACGTATGTAGTTTATAAGCCGTCTGGTTACCATAGCACAAGCTCTCTTGGTCCTTACTTTGGGATCAGGTGGCCGTGTGTGGAGATTTCCGCACATGTTATTATTATTATAAAAAAAAGTTCCCAAAAACCTCGTGATCTTTAGGCTAACAATGTTGAAGTGGCGACGTCCAATCGGCTGACGCAGAAAAGGATGGGCTGCCATTGTATTGACACACAATGACGTCAAAACGATAGGAAACTGGTTGATCAAGAATACCAGATTCGCACGACTTATGACGATGTTTAGTGGACGCATGTACCAACAGTGGACGTAATTAGGCCGCAGTGATAATGATTATGTTACAAGTGAAGTTACAAGCAAGCAAAACTATTGTTTTTCTTTAATCGGTATAAAATTACATTATTACTTTTTTATGTATTTCTATATTTCAAATTAGATAAATTTTTATATTAATTATTCATATGCGATTAAATTCAATGACCCAATGTATTGCACGTTATAGTTAGTAATACGGGTAGTGGGACATCATGCTAGCAGTGATTGCGATCTTGTAATTTTAGTATAATAGTAAATCTCTTAATTTATATTCTCACTTGCTTCACCCTCTAAGGCAGAAAGCGATAGGAGCACGGCTAGCAGTGAACAAAGGAAAAGCTCAGTACTTTAAACTAAAAAAGAACGTTAGAATGATTGCTGCTTAGCAGCGAAAGTAAGCACGGCAGATTATTATTATTATTATAAAAATATTTGCCCGGCGAACTTCAACAAGTGAAGTACGCAGCAATAAATGTTAGCATTCAACATTATGTTGATTAAAATGATTAAGTAAATTACTTGGCAATATATAAAATTAATTCATTCGGTATGCTTTAGTTAATATGTGAGAACAGTTGAAATACGCTTTCCGCGATATTACACACGTATTCACACACGCACAGCGCCCTCGCAGCCTGCGAGCCGGTGCTCTCAATGTATAATAATAATTTAAATCGATTGGCGCTCTCACTAATATTACTACGCCGTAAATTTCTCTACATTGTAGAGCGTTGTAGCGCTCTACATGGCATATTATTATTTTGCCAAATACAAATATTCAGTATTCATTGCTCCATTGTTGGATGTCTCCTCTTTGCATGAAAAAGATTAGGAATCTGCCAAGCTGACCAAATGCAGATTTACAATATTGCTTGTATTTAGTTATAATCGAAACTTAATATCACATCTTAGAAAAGGTTGGTTGGAGAATGTCATCATTTTTGTAAGGAAAGAAATATTTAATACTTGATGCTCCATCCTCACCCTGTAAACTGAAACTTGGCTTGATGACGAAGTAGTTATTTTTAGGTAATTATTATTATTATTTTCTCGTTAGTCTAGTTCCAGCAGATAGAACTGCTTATTGAGACATCTTGGGTTTGATGTTAGAGACGTGTACTGCTTTTTTAAATTATACTTCGTATCACTGGCTCAAAGAATGAACTCATGTACGGAGTATAAAAGGGCAATATTGAAAATACAGGGATAATATTATAATAATTCCACAGAAAGTAAGAAAGTAATTCTATATAAGCTGTTTCAGTTTTATACGAAGGAATTAAGAGAACTTCATTTGTAAAGCGTCAATTATAGAGACATTAACATAAAGCTTCAATCTCCTTAAATTCAATATAGATGCTAATGGTTATAATAGCTAATTTAACATCATCCAAACAAATTACTTACAGTGTTAGACTGCCTCGTGAAACAAAAAGCTTTGTTAATGCACGCGTTCAGATTACTATACAAAATACTGCGTTACATCTCAAACATAGCGTTTCGAATCGATCGGAACTCTGTAATAGAGGAAAATTTAGCCCTACATAGCGCAGCCGATACGCTCTCCATCATAGACGCTGTACAGATTTATGATCTATCCTGTAATAGATTTCGTATATACACAAGACACGATAAAAGAGTCTTGATTAAAATACTCATACATAGATATTGTAGTCTCTCTTAATAAGAAAGAAGACGGCTGTATAAAAAATAATTGAATCGATCGTGTCTCTTCGTTTCGGGCGGCAGTAAATGTAATGCGCCGTAATCTCTATGTAGCGTACTGATACTGAATATTTTCGATAAGTCGTTTAAGTAACTGTATACATGTATACGGAACGTGTTATATTCTTTACAGGAATTTCCGAAAGAGTCCACCCTTTTCGGAAATATGTACATGAGATATGATAATACCATTTATATTTATTACAATATTTTTCTTATTCGAGTCAATAGCTAATCTTACGTCATTGCGATCGGTCGTGGTGGTCGTCCATGGTGTACTGGACAGTATATGTTCATTCTTAATCAGACATATTCACCGCTTGAGGAGGTTTTTTCCACGAAATGCACATGCATATTTATAACGATAATAATAGAAAGCTCTACATGTTACAGATAAATAGAATAGAATCAAGTGAATTATACTTACTCCAACGTTTTTTTAATGTATACTACCGATTTGGATCTAAAAGACACTGATGTATTAACTGATGACTTAAGGCAGCCCAATCACGAGGTTTTCTTTAAAATTGTCATAAAGGAGACAGAAAAATAATATTTCCCTGTCTTTGTTTCACGTAATATTTAACCTAACGTTATAAAATTAAAGAAGACATGAAACCCATTCGACATAAATAATTCTATCAAATGTTTATATCATATCGTAGCAAACTAATATAATCAGACGTTCTCATTTAATCCTCAAAGCTCGCGTCCTTTTAACTAATATGTTATACGTTCATATCTTATAAAATGTATACTGAAGCAGCAGTTATAAGAGAGCCGTTTAATATCCTTAATAATTATGGGAAGTGAATATATGGTCGTTATATCTACTGGCGAAATGTAGAGCCCATCTTACCAAACCGAGCTGTGCCTAGAACCTAGAGCTTTTGGAGATAAGTATTAACATTTCAGTCGCTCATGTAAATGATTTTGTAGCCGCAAAATTGGCCCAAAATTTAAATTGAATAACGGGGCATTTTGCGTTTTACACGCTTGTGTGGATTTTCTGCTAGCGACAACCCATTCAAGGGCGCGGCGTGCCCAGTGTTGTCTAACTGTATAAATTGAGAACTCCTAACGCGTCAACGGTGCTGTTTGTTCATATTAATTATTTTATATTGACATTATTACTTAATTATTAATATCATATCATAACATTAGGCTAATAATAAGGTAGGCAGAGAGCACTGAAGCTTGTTTATCTTAATTTTCACAAGTCCGGAGTGATTCGACTACGTTCATCACTCTACACACACACACATTAGTTTTGGTGACTTTAAACTGACTTATTAGTCAGTATTTGACTTATTAGAACGCAATTAAATATGTTTTATGTATTTAAATGCTGGTACTGTACCGAATTTAAAGTCATGGTTTAGTCAATGGTAAGCTTGATGATTGTTGGAGACTTATTGTCACGAACATTCTTACTTTCGAAGGGAAACCAGAAGCAGTTTGTTCAATAATTGTCATTTGATAAAGCTTTTTAAGACCTTCACACTGATATACAAGCCTTAAAATAACTTATCAGGTAGAGTTGCTATGCGATAGAGTTTACAAATTACTACAAGAGCTAAAATACAAACTGACTTAATCATCGTTTTATCAAAACTGATCTGAGTAATAAACCAATATTCTATACTTTTACACTACAATTTTCGTATATTCATTTAATTATAATTGGTAGCTCCAAAACGACACTAATGACTTTGATGAATTCTTGTATTTAGATTGTTTTTACTATTTAAAATTCATTTTGGTATGTTTTCAACCGAGATACACCGTTTTCCCGTAAAATAATGCATTTATGTTTTATGCAGCGCCATCTGTTATTGAGTAATTAAGCGTTTATCTAATTCTACTTTCACAAATAAAACCATTAATGAACATTGACAGGCCATAACATTGTACTTAGAATAAGTACATTGAAAATACTCGTACCAAACGAAACACAACATTAAATTTTAATAATTTTCTGGATGTCAGGTCTACACTAACTAAACTACAATAACTAAATTAAATACGAAGGCAAACATAAATGTTTGCCCTTGTATTTAATCGTATCTATAATACTAATAATTTTTATTACTGATCACAGTTGATAAAATAGAAAATCTAGTGGCTGAGCCCAACATAATAGGAGAGATCAAATCACAACGTCTCCGCTGGCTCGGTCACGTAGAACGCATGGAGGAGGATCGCAGTGTGAAGAGAGCATATGTGGGACAGCCGACTGGGCGTCGACCAGTCGGACGGCCAAAATATCGCTGGAAAGATAGAGTGCTGGCTGACCTGCGTGAGCTTCAAGCCAGAAATTGGCAAGAATCATCCAGCAAGGTCATCCAGCTAGTATTATTTTAGATCTGTAATCAGTAATAATATTATTAACTTTGTTCTGTTTATTTTTCAGTTAAAGCAAAGCGGGATAGCCTGTTAACTGAAATCCTAATTATGAGTTAGAAACGTCTGTAACTAAATAACATTAAAGAAGTAAAATAAGGCCTGTAATCTCCGAAGCGGTAAGTAGAAAAGTTTAGTTCTTTCCCACATTTCACTATTTAAGCTTATTATGGATGTCTTATTATGGAAAAGGTAATGAACCTATTGCAACATACCGAGCAAATATCCAGACTCCAAGCCATTACTAAAAATTTAAAGAAGAGAAATCCAGTATTTTCTGGGATTTGAATCTCCGGATCAGCAGTCATGCTTACAATCAACACAGTTAAAGAGGTTGTTTGACTTTAACTAACAATGATGTTATTCACTTCGAGAACGTTCGAGTATTACGTAACACCATTTTTGAAGACTTTTGTCGTTCCCTGCCCCGCATGTAACACGGCGTATTATTTTTATGTACTTTGCACGTAATATCCAAATGATAATTTTTTATCTAAAAGTCACAAATAAGTAATGTAAAGTACCGATAAGTCCCTAAAATACCTTTGTTTGCGGAAATAATAAATGAACAAAAGATTTCTAAGTCGCAATAAAAGGAATCGTTAACTTTTAAAAGAACTCACCTCTTCCTGCTCACAATTGCGTTAGGTACGTAATACTTGAACGCTCCCTAAATAACTCATATATTCTACCACAAAAGTTTTATATAAGCACTCTTTGTGTTCAGAAAATAAATATAATTGCAACGCAAATATACGTATAACAAACGTAAGGAATACTTAATACATATTAATTAATAGAGCGAGAGCGCTTATAAGAATCATCATTAGTACAATGACTCCGGATCGATAGCAGCCCCGTAGCGCTACGACGTAGCCGCGCTACGCCGTGAGCCGCTACAGAAGCTGTGTATTTACAGGTAGCGAAACAGCAAGCACGGGCGGATTTTGATTAATTTTAGAAATAGATGAGCCTTAACGAGTTTGCTTGATGGTTCCATCTAGAATACCTTGCTAGTCAAACAAATTAATCTTGCCTCCAGGCAGATACTCATTCGCTGTCTAACGGGTTGGAATATAGTAATTTTTTGGTTTAATGGAAATGCTTGTGCTAAAATAATTATAGTACGATCCTTTGTCTTTGTTCACATTAACCCGTCGTGCTGCCCACGTTTGTATTACTAAGCAGCAAAATCCTTTTCTGTTAAGTTACATGCATGTGTTCGAATGATATATAACAAAATATATGTATTAGTCAATATATACTAAAAAATAAGTATAACAATAATAATAATGTCATCTGTTCAATTCTCTACATAAGCTTGGAGAACTAATACAAACCAATATAAAACAAAAGCCTGGAACTAAACGTAAGTCAAAGGAAGTAGCTCAGCTTAAGCTGACGCGAGATAGTGATCCCATGCTGCGTTGTTTTTAAGCCGCTTCCTTCCGCCAGAGGTCTCCTCCGGGAGCTGAGAATTTACGTTCAAGTAAACATTAGATATTGTTTAAAATTGTTTAAATTAAATCTTAAAACACAACTGATTGAATTAAGAAAATTTGTCTATTAATAGCTTAACGTTGGAAATGTCTGTTGTTTGGAATGTTTGTTGGAATTTGCAATGTACATATGTATGTAGACTTAAAAGTTGGAATAACGAAATGGAGTGTAGATTTCCAGAAATAACTACGCGATTTTTATTATAAGTATTTGGCGGTATATGTCTCTAAATCCTACAAAGATTATACGTACAACAACATCAATTAATTTTTGACTAAAAATCATTTTTTTGCGTACAAGATTTTGTCATTTCATAAATGCAAATATATCAAATTAACAATACCCCAATTAACATAGCAATAAAATAATTTCTGCCAGAACGACTCGTCGAAGACTTCAACAAGCTGGCTTCAAAGGGCGTAAAGCAAGGAAGAAGTCATTACTCTCTGAAAACAATAAGAAAGCTCGCTGTGCCTGGGCCTTAAAGTACGAACATTACACCGAAGAAGACTGGTCAAATATTGTGTGGTCAGATGAATCAAACTTTGGGGTAAGTTAGATAGTATGAATTTCCAAACGGATAAATAAGTTTTATTAAAATGTAAAAAGCTGTAATATTGTTTAGTCACGATTTTTATAGCTCTACATTTTTGTGTTTTAGGTCTTTGGAATACCTGGTGCGTCTTCATGCGTCTCCGTGCGGGGGAACAATTTAAGACGAAGTGTGTGGTCCCTACTGTTAAACACGGCGGAGGCAGCGTAATGACCTGAGGCTGCATGTCCGATGCAGGAGTCGGCGACTACCATTTCGCGAGGTGTGTGTGAGGGCCGAATGGATTCTACAAAATATACAAATGTTTTAAAATCTGCGTTATTGCTTTCGTTTTCTAAACTTTTTGATGACACAAATATGGAAAAAATAAAATACCAGCAAGATAATGCGCAGTGCCATAAATCAGCTCACACGATGTTGTGGTTTCGAGAAAATTTGATACAGCTCCTAGAATGGCTTGCACAGTCGCCGGACCTTAATCCAATAGAACATGTATGGGGAATTCTAAAACTTAAGGTCCAGTGCTATGCAATAACAACTAAGAAAGAGCTAAAAAGACGCCTCCGCCAGGTATGGAATGCCATTACTGAAGCACAATGCAAAACTCTTGTAGGCGTATGTCAAGAAGAATAGCTGCTGTGATAGAGCAAAGGGTGGACCCACAAAATATTGATTTTAAACTACAATAAAGATTATTTTAAACAAACACAAGTTGACAAGTTGTTTCATTACATTCAATACAAAACTTTTTAAGACATTCAAATATCATAGGAGGTGCTCCAAACTTTTGGCCAAGGGTATATATCCTTAATAAGATTAATATTGTACGGAAGTAAATATAAAAAACGAATACTATAAATAAAAAAATAAATATAGTGTAAATAAATAAATAAATAAACAAATAAATAAGTAAATACATTTTTTTTCTTATAGAAAGGGTTACCTAAAAGGTTCCTTTGTCATTTCAGTTTCTAGATATTTGTAAAGCATATTTTTTTCAAATATTAAATATACAATTCTAGAAACTATAAAATAACAATAGAAACAGTACAAAAACTGTCCTTAATATAAAATGACATAGGACTGTAATGTATTATACTCATATATACTAATTTTCAGTTTGATAGGTTGATGGTTAATGTTTAACCATTTATTGTTAAATATTATTAAAATAACAGTTTTTTTTTCTCCCACAAAGCTGATGTAGAGGTATGTATGAAATTATAGATATAAACAATAGAGGTATGTATGAAATTATAGATATAAACAACAATATTTCTCACTTTTTATCTCACATAATTTATATTGTTGACAGATGACAACAAAAAATTATCACTTTTTATTGTAATACTATGTTTGTGTAAATTGTGGTTTTTAGCTTCGAGTTTCATTTTACAAAATATCTATTAAAGAGAGACCATGACATTTAAAATATTGTTACGATACACTCTGATATAATCTTTTGTAACATAGTGAAAATAATAATATTAATTTTACGCGGTGGTTCAAAAAGAATGTGCCTTGTTGCCAACAAACGTGGACAGAGCTGCCAGCGAAAGTTAGCGCGCACAAAAGTAGGCCTGCGTTTGACCGCGATACCATCTGATGAAAAGTGACAAAGCCTTGCCAAGAAGCCTCTTTGTTCGCGTTTTGAAATAGACGGGAAACAGAAATGGAAACATTTTGAAAGTGAGAGCCGGTAGAGTTTTGTTTGCAATGTTGAAATGCACATACATACGTTTGTATGTTTCGAAAAGACACCTGATCGATTTAAAGACATTCAGATAAATGTAAATTAGATAAAAATTAACAATTGAACTTCCGACCAGTCTTTAATGTGCTTGGGTGCAAAAGCCACACAGAGACAAGCAAATAAACAACCAAACTCATAAAAGACAATACATCATTCAATTAACTTTCTTTGTATATGAGAAGGTTCAGTTCACATACACCTCTCCGATCGTATTCGGTCACGGCGACCGTCACTCTATCGGAAGGACCCACGTCTCTGATGAGCCCTCGGGTAACTGACTTGGCCAATGTTGGCAGTAAATATGCGTCTGCACATACTGCAGGGTCGCTAGCCTTCAAAGCTGAATACCTCAGTGGTCATTATTCTCCTCCATTTATGCTTGTCTTCTGCCAGTTTCTCCCATTGCGAAGGATCAATATCACAAGTTTTCATGTGGCGCTTTAGCAAATCTTTATATCAGAGGAGTTGGCCGCCTTATTTCCGCTTGCTCTCCTCCAGCATCGAGCATAGGATGCGCAGCGGGTGTTCGGGAAACATGGCAAAGGAGACCAGAGCGTTTGCCAGCGAGCTAGAACTCACCACTCCCAGTATCAGTCATTCGAAATTATCGTATCTGCTGGCTCTCTCTATTTTGGAGCTGGTCGTAATCCCACCGCTTAGATTTCTCTTCTCGAGATCTGCCGGAAGGATGAAGGTTGGACCAGAGTTTGTTCAATACGATCATGTAATCCCTCCAGCAGTAAGCACTTCTTAGTGGGAGTAAATTTCATTTGTAAGATGGTCCTTTATTTGACAATGGCCAAGATATGTACATATATAGAGGGAAGTCTAAACATAGTGTTGGTATTTACTAGTTCAGAATTAGCACAAAGGAAAAGTAACAGTCACCCGTTACTATTCATGTTACCAACACCATGGCTGTCAAGAACCCTAGGCCAACCTGCGAAGTCACGTGTGACTCGAGCGATAAGATCACCCAATGTATCTGTTCTCTAAGACGCATCCTAGAAAGAAGCTGCGCGGATTCTTCGTGAAATTGGACCTGAATATCATAATCTCAATGATTTATAGTCTATGTTCAGTATAGGTAACTCGCGGCGCCTGAGACTAGCATAGTTTTATCTACCCACATTTCTTATTTATAGTTCGCCATGTGACGCTATTATTTTAAGGTGGGAAATGACTTTATTTGAAATTACATTTTTGTCGCCCATATATTAGCATTCACCCAGGTACATTACAGTGTCCCAAGATAAATACTTTGTTTAGTTGTCGGAGAATTGGATTATGTTTATCCTCTTTGTATCTACAGATGTTTGTAGTGCTCGTCCAAGACATCGGCCTAAGCGGTGCGAAATTTGAATGGCACATATCTCACTATGTTCGTTTTCTAGCGGTTAGTCAACCTGAGTCGGGGGAGGTGGACTCCATGCCCATCTAAAATGTATATTTATGTATTGTCCACAAGTGTGGATTCTATGTCCAGATAATTGTAATATTTGACTAGCCTGTTAGTGCAGCGGTTAGCGAACCTGACTGTTGCGCCGGGGTTCGTGGGTTCGATTCCCACCCAGAACAAATATTTGTGTGATGAGCACAAGTGTTTGTTCTATGTCTGGTTGTAAAAAAAATATCTATTTAAATATGTATTCATATGTATATATGTAGTTTATCAGCCATCTGGTTACCATACCACAAGCTCTGCTTACTTTGGAATCAGATGGCTGTGTGTGGAGATGTCCTAAGATATTTATTTATTTATTTATTTATTGGTACAAATATAGTGTTTGAGTCTTCTGGTTATGTTGGTTACGGTTGATGTTCAATTAGCGTTTAGAGACATCAATGTGCAAGACGTCCCGACATATAAATTTCATCATAAAAACCCACGGTCAAACCTAGCCTCCTACACATCACCTCCAACCGCATCAGCCAGCAACCACCGCTCCCCATTTCAGCCGGCTGCCTCCTAACGTTTGCAACGGACGGAATGTAATTAAAATTTCGTGTACGAGATAACGTTTGCCTCCAAATTGTGTACGAAAAAAAAACATTCTCCGTGTCTGCGGGCGACGTATAAATAAATTACAAAAAGAAACAGGAGACCACAAGGCCTCGAGGGCATGTTATAATAGAGTATTATTGTATGTAGCCAATCTATGTATATACTCGTACAAATGAAAACATTTGTCTGTTTATACATATAATTATAATGTAACAAACATATTTTATATTATTATAATTACTTAGCCTACGACATCCAACAGATGGAAGGGCCATACATGCATTGGCTGGCAGCTGTTAGATACAAAATGTCGGATTGGGATTGAGCCCAACTTGCTGTTTGAGAGGCCCATGTCGAGCAATAAACAAATACTAATGTTGATCATTTTATCAATGACTATGAAAGATGGTAGAGTTCTTGTGAGGGTGCATATCACAGATATCGTTCACTTCGTTAGATATAACCGCGATTATTTCTGCCGCTAAACAGTAATGCTAACGTTGTGTTTACGAGCCGAGTACAAATGGCTAATTTCAAATGTCCTATATCGAAGCAATAAATTTAGTCACGCTAGTGCAGACGCAAGACAGTACAGTATATACAGACGCAAATTTGAAGTATTGCATAAGAATTCTACGTAAAAAACATACTACTTTTTTCAAAAGGATTTACAATTATTTTGTAAAAAATTACGCTCCAAATTTATTAAATAAGTTAAATATTAAAAAATGCAGTAAATAAAGTAATTTGACGATCACCTGAATTTGTATATACATATGCAGATGTTTATAATGTCATGATTAAATTATAACATTTAACAGATATAAATTAATTTGAAAAGTGTGACATCGTCGTATGCAAAAACGTGTATTTTGTTTCTACGTAAATATTAATATAACGAGTATCTCCACAGCGATGGCGATGTGGAGAAACAATTATATTGTCGAAAATATTTTTTCTCCATTTCAGGTTCTGGGGATGACGTAAGCAACAAAGCAATTACAGACCTCGTTATGAGTTACAATGAAAAAGTCTTAAGCTTACAACACACTTGGCGATGATTTACATACACTGCAATGGATATATTACTTTCTCATACACAAAATGTTCCATTTTAGTTCTTACCGCAAACAACATAACTTCACGACGCTATTTTCATTTCACGAAGCACATATTTAGAGTCCGATTCGGAAAACAACCCTAGGACCCCTCGATTCACAGTCGCGCTTACAACAAGCCCGTCAAATATGTTTAACTTGTCTTTTATCAATCTTAAACTAATCAGATACAATACACGAGAAATTAATCTTACATTTTTCCGTTACATTTTTCCAATCAATTATTAGATAATATTGAAAATACATAACATATACATACTCCGAACCACTACCGGAAATTCTAAACTAGAAATTTTTGTAGTGTTCGACCCGGGAATCGAACCCGGGACCTCCCGATAGTCAGACCTGCAACCAACACGATCAACGAGGCAGTCATAGAAAATCTAAATATCTATTAATACTTTTTTGTATATTTATCCTGATAATCCTGCAAACGGGCCACCTGATGGTAAGTGATCGACGCCTGTGGACAT
>DWEI01001008.1:0-18233 GCA_018245875.1 Mysoria ambigua | reverse complement strand
CGCAAACACTCCCGAGTTAAACAGTTATGTTAACGTTCCACTATGGAACAGGTTGAGAGCCAGCTATAGGAATGGTGGAATAGGCGGTGGTGAACAAAAATTCATATGTAACACACAATAGATCCCTTTAGCTATGGGATCATATAAATGTGAATATCCAACCAGCAACAATAATTACAAACATGTTTACCAATTAACATAGTCACGGATATAATCCCACGGAGCAGCAACACGAAATAAACTTTGTCACAAATGTGGCCAACTTGTTTATAGTGCATTTTGTTTACGATCCAGTTTGCTTTCAACACGTGGCGATATTATATTCGAATTTTGAATACCTAATCCCTACATGCTCACTTAATAACTTTGATAATTTGGTTTGTAAAAATAGTAGAAACTTACAATTTCCTTGTATTTAAATTACAACATTGAATTAAAGCCACAATATAATGGATAAACTATTTAAATGACTCAAGAGATATTACTGAATAGCAGAGATTGTTTTTGAAAATTCAAATTTAGAACACCTCTCTAAATACATTTTGAAAAGAAGGGTATCATTCGTTTTTGACTCATTTTAAATCTAAACGGTCTAATTTAAAATGGAATACAAATAGATTTTATCGTCCAACATCGTTACGAATTTCATTCCCCGTAACGGCAACATGGTTTTAAGCGCGTCATAAATGTATCGATTCGGCGTAATGTGGAACAAACAGCGGCGTACTTGTACTTGTACCGCGTCCCGTTCATCTTTGGATAATTTTAACGGGAAACGATATTTTTAAATTTAGAACGGAAATGTCTACGATTTGTTTTTTTTGCCCGTGTATGTGTCAGTACCTACTAGTTAAATGCTATAAATTTTCATTCGATGAAATCAACCTAGTAAAAAAGTGGAAACATTCCTTCAATATTCTTTTTCTTAAATAAAAAGTTCCAATAAAGACAGCTGAGATACCGGTTTAAGATCGTAACTTTAACATGGAGATCACATTTGGAACATTTTAAATTGAAAACTGGGTTTCAAATTTTCTTTTACGATGACGACACCCGGAATCGTTTTGATATTGAAAATTTCGGAAAGCGAGCGCAAAATGCAATTCCGTAGAATATAACGTAGAATGTAAATAGGGATGTCCATATTTATCGTTGTACACGAAAGCTTGATATCATCTTCAGCTTATGCAGACCACTGCCGAACATACCTCTGTCTGTCTCCCGAAAGCCACTGAAAGGTGATGCTCATAATTCCGACACTGAGTATGCGGGTTAAGGATCGCAGAGTACAGCCTTTCGCATCAATTACGCCAAATACACACCATAGGCAGCTTGGGCATTTAGTTGTGCCAGGGCAGAACGCGCCATACCGCGGTCAACGCCAGGTTTATTGGACTCTGACAAAAATTATTTATCCATTTGTCAATATATCTAACTGTCTATATATATATAGACAGTTAGATATATTATTCTTAGTATATACGAATACGAACACGGCAGTAACGCTCGCAAGTACCACGACCAACGAGACAATCAAACTATACAACAATTTGGATGTAAATGAACCCCATCATCACGGGATGCTTATTTTATATAGAAAATGCACGTCCAGTTCAGTGTTCATCACACTGGATAGTGGTATACCTAATATTGTAACTCAAGGAATGATACGAATGATAGCGGTGTCGCCTAGATGACAGCACTATCGCCTAGGTGACAGCACTATCGCCTGTTTCAGGGAGCTGCTGACAATTTTGCAGACGAACGACGCATAGTTCTTGGATATATTGCAACACCGGATTGGACACTTCGATAAACACCGTGCGATTGTTAGTTTGGTGACGTCATTACAGATGAACAATCGAATACGGGCAAGGAGAATTGATTTCAAAATGTTGCAATATTATTAATTCGCATCGAGACGGTTTCGCGGAATTCCCTTTCAAATTACACCAGCGTATTGAGCTGCAGGTGCATCTCGTCGGAGTCCGAGCTCATGTTTATTTACGAAGCGTCCGCACACCCACTGGCACTTCTTATTTGTTTGCCAATGAACACACCGTACCGGGAAAGTTTTGTGCGAGGGGATATTGTGAATGTTACATTTTCTAGGTATCTGTCTATCAGAAACCATCGTAATGCGACATGACGTCTGTAATCGCCGAAGAGGTAATCAGAGGTGGGTAGCATATTATTTCGTTTCACTAGTGACATTATATGCCTCATCGTGGTTTAGGTGATGAACCTTTTGCTATACATCGAGCTCAGTTAGAAAAACTCAATAGCTTCCGACCCGCAGATCGAACCCATCATCCCTCGCTCGACAGTCGTACCTGCGAAAATTCAGCCAAAGACGTATTTATGTAATATAAATAAAATCATCTTACAAAACAATATAATACAAAAACACTTTATTTCACTCACCGTACATTTGCCTATTGCCATTTCCATTTACATGTTGCCATTTGTGACGTCACATAGCCAGACATTATTCAGTCTGCAACTTGAGTATGATGATATACTACTGCAGTTTCCCTTTACTCTCACACCAAGGTTTCCACTACAGCTGATCAACTCTTGCATACAACAAATCATTGCTGTGACACGGTATACATCAATAAAACGCAGCAACGCCCAATGCGTTTGCTCGAATCTTGAGACGGCGTAAATGATCCTAACCGACGGTAGCCCTTATGTTTATCAAGCTAAGCATATAGCTTATATCTTGTAATTATACTTTAGTACAGAAATAGATAAAACATAACAAAAGCCTCATCGGTCGTGTTGATTGCAAGCGCAACTGCTGACCGCGGAGTCAAATCCCAGTTTGGACTTAAATGAATTTTCTTGCAGTGGCTCGGAATCTGAACATGTCGTATGGAAATAAACTTCCGTCTATTCCATAGTTGGAGGTGAACTTAACTGGTGAAACGTGGTAGCATACTACACTCCTCTGCCCACCTCTCCGCGGATTACAGGCTTGAAGTTACGTCATTAATCGGTGCTCGGAGAAATGACGCGTATTAAATTAATCCGTTATGTAGATAATCTAACTATTAATTCGACCCTTCTCTGCGGCTGAACATGAAACATAATTTATGTTGTAATAGTGAAAGCGCGCAAAACATGTTGACGCAATCCTCCGCTCGCTTACATCTACCCTCATTTTACACAACATTGGCCATTGGAAGGTTCTAGACGAACCTATTCGAATGTTATGTGAATGTAACGACACGTATTACACCATTGTCTTTATAAAACTCGGTAATTACGTGTGAGTGTGGAATTGCCACTTTTATTTCTTTAAATATCCACATTAATTATTTTAATGGTTCTCATGTAAATGACAGATGTTTATGAGAAATAAAGATCTTTCAACCTAAACCTAATTATATTTAACATATACAAACATAACTTCGGACTCGCTCGTCAGCTAGGATCTGGTTTATTTGTTCAAGATAGGTAAGTCTTAACCTTTCTCGGGACCTGCGTCCCTCAACTTTTGCATTATATTTTATATACTTAATTTTTATTATATTTTACATATGCATATAATTATTCTTATTGTCTTGTCTTTTGCTATTGTACTTTAAATATTTTTTTTGTATTGTATCTATCTTAAAGAATGGAATAATATGAAACTATAACTAAACGAACATAGTGTAAAACGAATATAAATCGATAAATGCAAATGCCGTGGAAGACCAAGTGTCATATATTTTGAACATAAATATAAATGAAACCTAGTTATTGCACGGTCATTACTAAAACACGTTCGGTAATGTCACAGAACTTATTCAATACGCACAGTTTGAGTGCCAATTTTATACTGTGTTGTAATTTGTTTCGCGTTTCAGCGACTGCGGCCGCTTTAGTTGTCTGGAAGAAATGGCCATTGTGCCTTGAGACATCCTTATTTATTATCTTTTTCATTACTTGCCCATTGGGTTACTTATATTTTTCTCTATATTCTACAACCTTAATATCACGCCAGTTATCCTCGACGAGGCATCCAGAAAACAGGAGTGTAATTATACGTTTCCCCACTTAAGTATACGTCTTATCACGAAATGTGTGAGTCTATGGTCATACACTACCCACAAATCCACATTCACGAATTACAACTTTATACAAGCAATAACACTATAAAACATAGTGTGCCAGTGGCTTAAGGAATAAAATGTTTTATTTCAAATAAACCTTTTGAGTACGGAAGCGATCGACATCGTGAAGGTCTATTGTTTGAGGTAAAGAGGAAGGAACCTATTACTGCGCTGACGATGCTCTGAAAGGAGGGTATTCGAAAATAATTGACACTCATATTCCTTTATAAAAAAATGTAAATAGGAGATTCGTGAACTAGCACGCTAGAGCAAAGCTTCGAGAGCTGTTTCGCAACCTGAAGGAATTGAGGTGTTGGCATAATAATGATTATATGTACAAGGGTCTCTCTATTCGTAAGGTGAAGTGGGAGGACAATAACGCTTGTGTTTACTCGAAGAAATATGTGGAAGACCCTCACAGTTCACGTATTATGTAATTAGGAGTGAGCGTGTATTTCATATTTAAAAAATCCAATAATGCTTTACTCAACCTAGGAACTGAACCCAGGCCGCCGGGGTCTGGTGATCACCAGTCGCACTTACAACTGCTCGAACAACGAGCCAGTCAATTTGATTTAAGAGCATTATTTTTATTTTAAGTTTATAAATAGCTATGCAGATATTATATACATTTTAACATACTAAAATCGTGGTCTAGATAGAAAATAATTCGATATAGGTGTGCGGCAAATTAAAACTCAGAACTAAAAGGACCAAAAACATAATAGATGCATAAGCTGTGTCCAATAGGGACCTAATGTCGACTAATGATGGATATGATGATGATGATGATGATAGGGTACCCAAACTTTCAAAATTTTCGTTCTCCACTATTTAAACCAAATAAATTTCGCGGACCACCAATTACTACTCGTGCACTCCCAATATTTTATCACCCCAACGTAGACCCCCGACGAGTTGCTCGTGGACTCCTCGGGTTCCATCTAGACCACTTTGGGAACCTTCGGCACATATAAAGGAAAAGAAAATCCCAAAGAGTGCAAAGAAAATGTAAGGATACGAAAATACAAGAAAAATAACATTACTCGGTATCCAACTTTTCACCCAGAAGCCATTTAACCGTGACCTTCGTGTTCCTCCGCAGACCAGACAAATATAAAACGCAAAAAAACAACCGCCCGATACCTATAATAACGTAATGAACGGTGACAATAAAACACGTTTCCTGAAAACAATTTTACTGTCCCCCATCCGCTAGACTAGAAATTATGGCTGTTTGTTACTTCGCTAGAGCGTGTTATCTTGTAGGGTGACCATGGCACACGTCAAAATCGAGACACTTTTCTACAACTAAGCTTCCTAGTACAGTTTTAGTTGTATTATGCGGTCAATGGTAATAATCTCACCCTCTCGATTCCAAGTTGAGATATAAACACTGTGAATAACACGTAGTACTAGTGAAACATGTTCTACATTCCTCTTCCTCCCTCTTCGGGGATTACATGCATGATGTTATGTTGTTATTGTAACCTGATACCTATCAGCCACAGTCTGGCCTATTTGGTTAAGATTGATGTATCTTTGTAAATGTAAATGTAAAAGAAGTACAAGAATGGAGATATTTGACCATCGATGCTTCCTGCCTGTCCTGTAAGGGATCTGCTATCAAATATAATGAAATTAATTAATATTCAAAACATAAGCATATTACAAGGACTATATCTTTCGCCTCTGAAACGGTTTAAGCTAAAATATTTATCAGCGACAATCTGTTTACTTTCAATTAAAACTCACGATTAGTATTGACTTTATTGTTTGAAGTACAGGATAATCAATTTTTGATACTTGTAGGACTTCTATTAATATTTATTTACAGATATTTGTCTTTGTTACATAAATTAATGGCCAATAAAATATAAAGCTGGTTATATGCAAAAAATTCTCACTATATTTAAATAAACATAATAGATAAATGTCACTGATATATAAAATAAGTATAATATAGTAAAATTCTATTATACGTATAATTATTTAAGACCTCAATTAGAATTTAAGTTCTCATTTAAAATAGAAGTTAGAATCAATTATTATTAATTTTATTAGTATCAATAGTTAGAATGAATTACTATTAAAAATACACTTAAAATTGAGACTTTTATTATGGTAATACGCGTATCACTCATTATCAGCCTGACAATTTGCGGTTAGACATAGGCTTCCCTTAATGACTGTCAGTTTAACTTGTACTCGGCTTTCAACATCCAGATTCTGCCTATAGTCTTTCGCCGATCATCATTCCATCTAGCTGGAGGGCGTCACCACGTTTATAGAACTTGCATCCTAAATTACACATACATAATATACACATACCTTGATCCATCAGCCTTTAAAACTTCACTGCTGGTCACAGAGCTCCTCTAATCGACCCCACTCCACCCTATCCTGCATTCAATTGTTTTCTGAAGACTGTCAGTCGGTCAGTCGGTCGTCGCTCTTTCTACCGAGACGTGGCCATCATATGTACATTACATACATATAAACATAAATACATACATAAATCAGCCTATCACATAGACATTGACCAAACTGAGTACTAATACATATATAATATAGGAACATCCATTGAATTCTGATAGCATTGTCACAACACTTACTTGTGTTTCCGAACGGAGACTTTTTGACATAAAGTGTTATTGCAGTGTTTGCACGATGTATAAGTATTTCAAAACCAAGGTCTTCGCGGGTACGCATATTAGAAGAAGAAATAAATAAAAATACCTACGTTAGACAGATAAACGAGCAGTGATGGAGAACATTTAGTTGCTTAGAATGAGTAAACAATCGTATGGTTTGTCGCTTCGTAGCTTTGTCCGTCTATATCTATATTTGACAGCTCCATATTTCCGTAAAAGACAGTTCATTGCACAGCACACTCTTCACCAATCCAACGCCCGGTTACATTTCGATCAGCGGTTGCTCAAACAATCGTGCGCCAAATGTTTGCCAAACAATGCTCGCCATTAATGAAAAGCACACAGACGCTGTTCAGCCAACTGTTATGATTGTTTGAATACTGTATGCATGGTTGTACACGTGCAAAGGTCTGTCTGTATGCACGGATGTACACTGGCCGACGAATGCCAAAATGGCGGTCAATGGCAACGTACGTTAACTATAAATATTTAGCTGGTTAATATTTTTTAATTTAATCCAAACATTAATATCACTTAAACCTCTGCCTACCCCCTCGGGGATCACACGTGTGAAGTTACATGGTACAAAATGAAACACCTGGGGTCGATCGAAAGTCACACAGGGCGATTACGCAAAGGGCGTCGCGAACTCACCCATAAATAAGTTGTAAATTTTAAACCATGCGCGAGATCCAATTAACGTTCTGAGTGACGTTTAATATAAGCCTATGCCGTTGCATAGGATGGAATAAAAAAGTAGACCACTTTAAATTGTGACTAGTAATTAATCAGAACTTGTTAATGTTTGGACTAGTAATTAATCTACACTGATTATCTTCTCTTCTTTGCTGAGCCGACAGCTGATCGTGATGAGTCAACCGTCGTGAGGAAAGGGTCGCAAGGTTCAGTATGCGTCAGGCGATATATGTTCGTATTTAAACTGACATATTTGCCACTCGGAAAGCCTCTGGTTATGCAATACCCCATATTTTCTGGTGTTTACTTGACACTGGCAATGATTTATATCAAAGTGACAATTTAATTTCTAAAAGCACAAACTAGACCTGCGCCAAGCGGCAGTCCCCAAAGAAACTATCCTCGTACATCTCCCGAGCACCGTCCAAGTTTTGATCAACTTTGGCGGCTTAGAAAAAATTGTATCAATCTCGGCAAAAAGTTTTAATGGACTCCTCTTATACTTACTCTGGGTACAAACGTATATGAAATTCATTACAAATTGCATTTATCTTTGAATTAATATCTAAATATACGAAAAACACATCTTTTTTTACTATAAATATAAATATGCAATTAATTTAAGACAATCTGTAATACACGAAGAGTTGGTAGAATGGTATAGTTCACTTGACATACACTGGCCCAAATTTAAACTCCGAGCAAGTACTAGTAATCTTCAGTGCGAATAATAAGTTATGAAAATCCACCTTTCACCTGACTCGGAAACAGAACCCAGGACCCACCGACCGAACCAGAACTTGTCACGCTTACAACCACTCGACCACTCGATCAAGAACATCAACATTGCCGCTCCGGCCACTTCTCTTAGTCGTAACCAGAAACGCGCCTCCGGAGATAAATATTTCCAGTGAGATTGGCAACATAATGGAGTGTCGGCGGCCTGAACGCTTTTATGGTTATTAAAATTTATGAACGGCCGGCCATTAGAGGGAGAAAAATTGCTTCTGTAACGCCCACGAGTTGTACTGACAGGGGAACCAGGGAAATGACCTTTTAATAGCTCTTGTAAAGGGCCTGTTAATATTGCGTATATAGTCACAGTTTCAGAATAGTATACTAAATTTAGTGGGGCCATGAAACAAAGGGTTAAAAAAAATTAAAGTTCATATTCATTCAAGTACTTTTTTTACTCTATTTTAAACCTAACTGTTACTGTTACTGTTAATTGTATGGACAAATTGAATTTTGTTGTAAATAAGTAAAAAGGAAAAACAACATTGTTTTATAAAAATATTCTGTATCTTTATATTTTCGTCTACACTACATACATCACTAATTTCTTCAATTATTATTAAAATAACATCACGCCAGGTTCCTTAAGAATTAGGCAGAGTACTAAAACATCTGATGTAGACAGACACCTAACTAACTTGATGTGCTTCTTCCATTATTTAAATGTCACTTGTTACATATTCTGATTTCTGAATTTGATCACAATATTTGATTTTATTCATAATCATGATATGAATTCGAGTAATGACATTATAACTCATTTTTTCAGATAACATTCGTAGGACTGGCTCGGTATCTAGATTTGTGTCACATGTACGTAGGCTCTCTTCACATTCCACGGTCAGACGTAGACGTACACTACTACACCTCTGCGTACCTCTTCGGGGATTACAGGCGTGATGTTACCTTTTACTACGTATTGAACCTATAACAAGGTTACATTTATTTATGTCAATATACACTGACATTATAATATGATAGCTCAATGTGTCAAAGAATTACCTACGTTTGAGAATTGTTTACGTATTTTGACGAAGTGTATTTTAATAATATTTCTAGTTCATGTTTGTTATCTACATTTATATTTTGTGAAGGTATTTTTTACAATCCATAATAATAGTCAGAAGCTACTTAAACCGGTGTACGTATACGAACTGGGTGTCGAATATAGAAGTCACGATTGTAATGCTTGGCGTTAGGTGGTTTCTGTCTGCACCGTGAAGGACTTAGCGATATTGTATTAATAATAAAATGCTAAATTATTTACTACCACTGTGGAGTAGTGATAGTTATAGCAGTGATAGCCTAGTGGTTTGAAATTCGACCCCTCATTCCGGGAGACCGGGTTCAAATCCCTGGCCTCAAATCAAACCTCTTAAAAATGTGCGTTTTAAGTTTAAATATCACTTGCTATTACGGTGACGGAAAACATCGTTCAAAAAAAAATGTTCTCTAAGGCATGTGAAGTCTGCCAACCCGTACTAGGCCAGCGTGGCGGACTACGGCCTTAAACCTCTCATTCTGAGAGGAGACCCATGTTCCAACAGTGGAACGATAGAAGAGTCAATATCATATCATATCATAAATTATTTTCAACAAGGTGGAACTATCGGGTGTATGTAACTGTAAGGACCGTGGAAAACTGAATAGCTTACGTTACAGTCGTATTGATAAGACTTCCAGAAGACTTGTCCACCAGTGTGAGGATAATAAATTTACTGATTACTGAAACTTCAATGCAAAAACAGTGTTCCACAATTATACACGCATTGAGAACAATTTCATGTTCTTTAAGTAAATTTTCACATTCACATAGAATAATGATTTTCATATTATTATCACCGTGCTAGATCCCTAACGGGTAGGTAGACAGATCGAAAGTCAAATATATTTGTCGTAAGAAACTAAGATGAAAGTTATATTGGGTTAAGATTAACTTTCATCGATAATCTTTACCATAATTATTATCGGTCACCTCTAACATTTATCTCAAATCTCATCTCACTTCAAACTCGCTTTGAATAACATTTCAACCGAATTATCTCTCGCAAACGTTGAAGTGTCGATTGAGTTTCTCGATGGCTCTTATTTAATGGTGTTAGGTTTTCATTTGTTGAAATCGATGTGTACTAAACTATTATATAGACTTTTGCAATAGCCAAACATTTTATCTTATTTCGGGTCGTGAACGCAATTTATTAATAATAAGAGTGTACTACATTCCTCTGTTTACGTTTTTTTTTTATATTTAATAAACTAATTAATTACACTTTACACATAAACGTTTATAAATTTTCTATTAATATCTACATGTATATAAATAAACATTTATCTTTGCGTGTGTATGGAGTCGTTTTTATTAATCGTCACGCCAGGTCTCTTATTGGTTAGGTAGACATCGCCGAGTACCAATTATTACTATAAAAACAGAACATCCTGTATAAAGGCCTCTTAACATTGTATAATTCCTTAAAAGCGATCCCCCCATCATGTTACAATAGTTTCTCAATGAACACATTCATTTTAAGGAGAAAGTGAACAAAAGCATCCGCGATGATGAACGTCCTCCGGTCCGTGTTCGGGGTGTGCAGCAGTGCAGCCGACAAGGGCGAGGTGCACGACACGGTCCGCCGGGTCTTCGGCAGTGAGCTGGTGATGAAGGACAACAACGATAGGAACAATCAGTGAGCAATTGACGCCGCGTTTTGAATAAGAGTCATTTCATAGACGTCTTACTGGCTGGTGTGTTAGGTCAATCGCGAATCTGTATGTAAAGATAATCAACACGGAACAGTATATGTTATTTCTTTGGTCGTAAAAAAAATCTCGACGAGTTAATATTTACATATATCGCCATCATCATCAGCCTACTGCGGCCCACTGCTGGATATAAACCTATGCCCGTAATCTCCACTGGCTATACTTTTAGGGGACCACAGAGCACTGCCTCTCGCTCCGCCCACACTACTGCCGATAGACGGCCAGGGCGTTTAGCTCTGCCGAGACAGACCGCGCCATACCGCGATCTGTCAGCGCCGAGTTTAGTTGCCTCTTACGACACCCTGTATCCCGGCACTAGGTCGAGGAATTCATTCTTATTAAACCTGCACGAAGTGTTATTAATGCATTTAATGAATCTAGAAAGACACCATCTTATTCTGGCGATATATTTGACATTTTATCATCTAATAGGCGGAGTAAATACGTCGGGTACATACGAGAGAACCTGCCCAAGATGTTGGACGCTAAATTAACCAACCAGAAGTCTAAAAGTACCAAGAAACATGCACCGGCGATCACTGAGGTAAAAAGCGTCTCGTTGAACATACTTTTAAAGAAAGAAAGAAAGAAAGAATTCGTTTATTTTTGGCTTACATTGCCTGTAGTAACAAAAAGGTAGGTATGATAAAACAACTGTTAGTGCTTTACTTTTTGATTCGCTTCACGCGAACGTACTAAAAATATACAGCCGTTGTCGTAATAAAATATGTACTCTTTCTTATTGCCTCGTTGGGTGAGCGGTTGCTGGCGTGACTACTCATCGTGAGGTCCTAGGCTCGACACCCGGGTCGGATACTATCAGATTTCGTAACTTTGATTTTCTAGTTCAAATTTCTAGTAGTGGCTCGAATTTTTTTTTCCGGTGTGAGGGCAATAACTTCACCCTCTTATCTGGTTAAAAGTGGGAGTGTTCTACACTCCCCTGCCTATCTTTTCGGAGATTATAAGCATGATGTTGCCTGTCCGTGTTTGTCAAGCGCCCATAAGTATCTCATTTCGTTACAGACGACAGACGCAACAGATGATCGGCCAGGGCGAGTTGGGCCGAAGCTAGTTGTCTTTGATGCGACTACAGGTAATGTAGACAAATAATTGTTCTATAAGAGAAATAGTTGTATTGAACAATTTAACAATAACTATGTGCCGATCATGTCATTAGTGGGACATATTTCATCTCTTTATCACCGTCAACATCCTTTGTTATGGAATCTTCAACGTCAAACGCTTGATTTTCAAAAATGATTATATTTCAAATAATTGTTACAAATTGACATAATGTAGTCTGACGGACGGTTGCTCGGCGAGTGCTCGGTGCGGCGAGTCTGTACTCGCGACGAGGCGCGCGTCAGTGCGCGCGCGCGCATGTGTGGGTGCGCTAACATCCTTGTCACTGAGTGTTCCTACCCACATTTGGACATATGGTCTCCAATAAAACACCACTGAGTTCTATCTTCAGTCGTTCGCATCCAAACGCCGCCAGCCATCTCGTATCTCCAAATACATGAACGAACAGTTCTGTTGCAAAATGTATACTCGATTATTTTTTTTTCATTCCACTTAATTTTTTCCTTCAGAGAAGTAGCTAGTACAGAGATGTTTGTATACCCGGAGTATATTAGGGAGCGTGAAATTGTTACACTGTGCTCACAAAGTGGTTTACGACCGACAAGCAATCTTAGTAAAACCACAGACCGTAAAACTATTTTTTTTTTCACTTTGAGAATAAAAGAATAAAACGCAAGTACTGCCTTTGTTTGATGATTTTATGGATTCGAGGATATAAAATTATGTCTTGTAAGTAAATAACACATAATGTGGCAACACTGACCTGAAATATAAAAAAAATATATTACTTTCCCACCGACAAAATTCTACCTGATACCTAATACCTAATTCTAAACTAATACTATATTGTATGGTTGTGCAATTAAAACTATTTCAAAATAGTAGGAAAGTAGATATATAATCTATAATATAACTGGATAACTGCGGTTGCAATTGATCTTGCAACGAATCATTATACAATGTTTATCGTAATTAGGAATCAAACTAAACGCCCCCGTTTCGGCAGTCAGGTTCGCTGTCCATTGAACCAGTCAACAAAAGGTGTGGAGTAATATTTAAATACAAAACAAAAACAGTGACCGTTCCTCGTTGTTTCACCACGAACTCATATGACACTGCAGTGCAATCAATCGTGGTTCCCTGGCGCCGCGCCAGGCGTCACCAGCGGCCTCACAGCGCTCAATGTTTTAGCTACGGTCGATTTTATGTTGTTTAAAACTCACGGCCGCGAAATTAGAGTATTGTAACGCGACCCAAACAGCAAAACAAACTGGTCCAACTATTTGTCTATATATGTGTCATTTTTGCTTAAAGAAAATATGTGGTATGTTGCATGAGTCTTTATATGTATATATCTAGGTCACAGGATATCAAACTTGGTTGGTTCGCCGCCCGTTTTGATGAGCAAAGTTTTTCGTCGAGCCCAAAGATGTGTAATTTACCACCTACCTTTGTCACACATTTCATATTAATATTGGAAACCTAATAATTTTTACTTTCAAATCTAATTAGAATTCTGGTCCTGGTTCGGAGTCTGGATTTGTGCCCGATGCATGGCAATAGGTTTACCACTTATTCCATAGTGAGACGTAAACGTAACTGGTAAATCGTGGAAATGTTCTGCATTCCTCTGCCTACCCCTTCGGAGATTACAGTCGTGAAGTTACGTATATATTTTTTAAACAAAATTAATAGTCACCAATAGCGTTGTCAGTATTATTCTTTAATAGGATCGATATTTTTGAATTGATAGGTTGTTGTTCTATATTTAAAAAAAAAGATTGCAATCTTTATTTTACGCAAATTTAAAAGTGGAATAAAAAATGTGTTTTCATTCCAAGTTTAAATTCGTTTTTTTTTCCACACCTCGGTTTATACTCCTGTTACGTGTATGTACACGCGAAATATCATCCAATTACCAGAAGTTAATCAATGTCGTTATACAATACTATAATCTTCGTATAAATAACACTGCAACGCGGTTGTGACCACAAAAGCTGGCGTAGAGCCAAAATGGCGCCACACGACGTGGCAGATTAATGTAACAAATTGTTCGTGTAATTACATTTTGAAGCCGTTTCGACCACCAAATTATCTATTAATTAATTGCTTAATAATTAGGTCATTGGTACCGAGGGAAGTCAAAGTTTACCTACCTGTCTTGACCTAATATTTAAAATTTATGAAAAGAGTGCTGAATGTAGAGGGCAGATTTGTAAGGATAGAGTTGTGTGACATTCGGGGCTGTCCGCTTATCCTTGCGTCCTTCCGTGGTTTTTATTTATTTGGTTCACAAATTGAATGTAACACTATTTAACAAATTGCATAATATAACACTTATGACATACAGTGTTCATTCTAAAATCAGTGAACACAGCAAGGAAATGAAAATATGTTTAGTTAACAATAATAAACTTACAAGATAAACAAACTATTTTTTTTGCGGAGAAGTTCTTTGTGGCTAAGGTCCCTGTGAAAACATCCAAATTTGGGCTTGGGCAACATTTTATAATAATAAACAATTATTTTGTACATCGAAAGAAACAATTTGTACTTAACACATCATTGTCTCTCAATCGAACCCGGCTAATGGAGAATGTGTGGTAGGTTGGATTCTCCATGAGAAGCAGTGCTGGCACATTTGTGTGTCATTACTGCCACGGAATACTGCCAAGGAAAAAAAATACACTTCAAATGTATATTAATAACATAATCACAAACTGCAATCAGTCCATACAATGTATTTGTATACATATAACTAAAAATACAAGATTAATAATTAAGCCGGCTCGAGTCACGTACGCGTATGTTTTTCGGGACGGCCCGACTAGTTTCTTACCTGTAAAAGTTCCGCCGCGAACTCGCAGCAATCGGCGGAAGTTCACGCGGCAGCAACTCTGTATAGGTCCGAGATTAGTCGGGCCATCCTGAAAAACATACGTGAGTCAAGTTGGCTTAACAATTAATTATATGTAACACTCACGAAACATTTAAAAATAAAATAACAGGTTATTGAAATGTTATTTTAACAAAGATAATATAATAAGTCATCAAGTCACGTCATCAACGTCGAGTCACCGCTAAGTCGTCAAGTCCCGTGATTGCCACACCAGGTACAGGGCGACTGGTGCTGGTGGGAGACGAACGTGTGAGCGTCCAAGGGCTGTCCAGCTTCTCGACGATCAGGGCCACGGCGTGCGTGTACAGCGGGAAGTGGATGTACGAGGTCCAGCTTGGTACTAAGGGGATTATGCAAGTGAGTCCGCTAAACCGAACATACCTTAAAGTATACCTTATACCGTGCGCGATGACTTGGTTCTAGGCGATGCTCACAATGCCATGTTTTGCAATGCTCATAATCTTATTATCCGATTTTTTTATGGATTCTAAATTGCTAGCAATGTAATAAGTATACTGATAAAAAGCATAAATGGCAAAAACAAGATTCTAATAGTTCTTTGTGTTCTCTGCGGCCATAAATTGCAATGAGCCTGATATTATTTTGACATCAGGGAGTCCGTTACAGAATAACCAGAGAGCACTAGGCAAGAAATATGTAACATAATGGATTGTTTATTATTGTAATAAATCATTTGATTATTATTGTCACAATTATTTAATTAATTACAATTTATTGTCCTACAATATCCATCATAACAATAATAAGATTATATGACTAGCTGTGACCGCGACTTCGTGTGTGTAGATTTAAATTTCTATAAAAATATACCCCATGTACCTTCATGTATATTCTGATGTACATATGTTTTAGATCTTCAAAGTTTCATCAAATTCTGTAGATTTAAGGGAAAAAGATAACTGATTTAAATAAAAAATAAACACAACATTAAGTGAAACCCATTACAATATAATCCTGAAAATTGCATTCAAATTGGATAAGCCGTTTTTAAGTTTGGCGCGCACAAAAATACAGACATACAGTCATACAGCCATAATGAAAAAACATTATTTTCGGTTCTCTTGCGTATATAAGGGCCCCCCTATTATGAATTTTTAAACATATTCGCCACATACAGACAGCGATCGGTTACAGTTTTATTATATGTATACACAATGTTCAAAACTCCGATGTAACCACCGTATATGACACGTAACTTACTCTAATTTCAAAGTTTCACCACTTAGAAAACGTGCGGGAGTTTGTGTGCGTTCAAACCGAACTTTCTTAATACAGAACCGTAGTTGCAAGTTTCTGTGACATTAGACGCCCCGTTAGAAACTAAGCCTTTTACCACAACGTGCTTTGAGAAGCCGTTAATTACGTTTTCGGTCATTGGATTTTCGCGATATCATACAATAATGATGTAGAGAGTTATTGTGCCTCGGGACTAGTTAAGAAACAGCCACTAGAAAATGTTCACTTGAACGATCAAACGATGAAAAAACTCTAGTGCCTCGTTGGTTGCGGGGTCGCGAGCGATCCTGGGTTCATTTCCCTGCTTGGCTACTACTTGATTTTTCTAACTAGAATTTCTTGTTAAAATCTCCAATAGCGCCTCGGCGTCTACATACATTGCATTACAAAACACATTGCGGTGACAAATACATCTCTAATAATATTTTATGAGTAGATTTGCTCGTCATACTGTGTTACACCTATGATTTATAATAGTAATTAATGGTCCTAGATCGGTTGGTGTACCGCTGCGTGCGTGTTCTCGATGGACACCGGCGTGGGCGACACTGCCAACTCGTACGCGTACGACGGCGGCAGGGTCAGGAGGTGGAACGTGGCCACGTCGCCGTACGGCGACCCCTGGTTGTCCGGCGATGTGATCGGCTCCTGCATCGACCTGGACAAGGGAACCTTGGAGTTCTACAGGTGAAGTTTGTTGATGAAACATGCCAATGCAGTACACTCCTCTGCCTACCTCTTTAAGGAACTTGAGATGTGTGTTACGATGTTATAAGTAAACTTATTCCTCCATAATGATCAGTGGATTGTCTCACGGTAAAAATATCCTTGAAAAACGCCGAGTAAATGTGCACACCTTGCAGTATTTCGTAATGTTCTCAAGGATTCTGAAGTTCCCCAATCCGCATTTAGCCAGCGTGGCAGCCCACACTACAACCGGACTGATATTGATAAACGTAACTTCACACCTGTAATCGCCGAAGAGATAGGCAGAGGAATGCAGAACACTCCCACGTTTCACCGGTTACGTTTACGTCCCGCTATGTAATAGGTGGTGAACTGATATTGATAAATACAATAAAAAGGTTAATGACACTGACGAATATATTGGACGTTCGAAGTTATCTCACTGTCAGCTTGACGTCTTACAACGTCGGGTACTGGTATTTGTTTTTGAGACAACGTTTCAAGAAGTAGACTGTCTTTACAGGAACGGAGCGTCACTGGGGGTGGCGTTCAGTAAAGTGGCCCGCGGCGCCGGCGTGGCGTACTTCCCGGCGGCGTCGCTCGCGATGCAGGAGCATCTGTACGCTAACTTCGGACACGTGCCTTTTGTGTGAGTTGTGGGTTTCGCTCACTCAAAAAAAAATATTTGTTCGCCAACTGGAGCTCGGAGTTACTCGTATATATCTTTCATTGGGCAAACAAATATATAAGTTCAGCAATAATACAAGAGCATCCTTTTAGGAATTTCGAAAATACGAGTGTATAAGTTAAGCAATGATACGAATGTATCGTTTAAAGTGTTACAAAATTTTATAACAAATGTAAAAAAAACAACATTCAGTTTCTACGTTAGCGTTTTTGAACATTTTATTCGCCGCACCTGTCGATTGCTACTCTGTAGCAAGATCTCTCATGCCATTTAACAATTGTAGATTTCCCGTAGACGGATATGCACCTTTACAAGCGGCGCCGGTCAAGGAGTGCGCGCGCGCGACCCTCCTGTTCAAGATGTTGGACGTTCTGGTTGACGAGTTAACTATATCCGATTTGAAGCCTCCGGTGACTGACAAAAGTAGCAAAGTAAGCTTTAGTCAACCATTAACAAGAGACCTGTAAAGAAAAGTTAGGGTCTTTACCCTAACTTTTAACTTTTTAACGTAACTTCACGCCTGTAATCCCTGAAGGGGTAGGCATAGGAATGCAGAACATTCCCACGATTCACCGGTTACGTTTACGTCCCACTATGTAATAGGTGGT
>DWEI01001007.1:0-18236 GCA_018245875.1 Mysoria ambigua | reverse complement strand
AGACTTCACACACCTTAGAGAACAATTTTTTTTTAGAACTCTAAGATATGCAGGTTTCCTCACGATGTTTTCCTTCAGCGTAATAGCAAGTGATATTTAAACTTAAAACACACATTTTTAAAGAGGTGCGCACCAGCAATATGACCCCGGTCTCCCGCTGTGAGAGATCGAATTTCAAACCACTAGGCTATCACTGCTATTCATGAAATAATTTCCGTATCGAATTTTAATTCCTTGTGCATAAACATTTTACACTTCCTTATTTTTTATACGCATGCCATTTCTATCTACTTGTATACTCTATGGCACACTACATCGCTGGCTGACCAGGGACGCGTTCAACGGTAATAATAGTTCAATAATAGGCGATGACATCGTGGAGCGATTAACCATTATTAATGGCTACATCCTTAATATTGGTATGGTAATTTTCCGAGAAATCTGAGTTTTTAAGCGATATTTTTTTCCAATGACGCATCGCTATACTTTAAACGGCACGCAAATGACATGCCGCCGATCGGTAGATCTTAGGTTCAAATCCCAGATAGGGCACTGTCGGATTTTCTTATATATACGTACTATTTATATTTTGATATAATAAAAGTGTATCTATTTTTACTAAGGGCACCAGCACAGCCGATGCAAGAAGCCGTGCTCTGCGATCCCACCCCGCACACCCGGCGTGGGATTGTGGGCACATACATGTGGGCCAGAGGAGGCCTATGTCCAGCAGTGGACTCAGGCTGATGTCGGTGATGACACATTCACTATCCGTCCAACTTGGTCGCAGTTTTCCAATAGCTTAAAATCGTCTCTGAAAGCTTTCGGCCATTTTTCTAATGTAATCAGATATATGCTGATATATTTCCACCGTTGCTCGCCCGCCTCACCTACAGCGAGTCGACCCATATGTCGTGAATAAATCTATCCGGTGCCTGTGTCTGGCCGCGAGTTAATTACAGTGTTTAGTGAAAGCCAACTCGCCAACTCTATAATAATATTGTTGTAAATCTTACGCTGTATCTAATCGATGGATCGAATCAAACGGTGTGGCAGAAAAGTTGGTACGGTCCGGTATTTATTTTGAATTTCTTGTAGTACTTCGGTGGTATATAATGTCGTAGGTATATAATGTGCTTAGAGTATACTTTGAGATAGGAAATTTTAATGCTTAATAGAATAGTCTACGACAGAAATTGGATTTTTAAAAAGTTGTTAGACGCGGACCTTAACAGAACAAGAGTTAAGGCCATGATCATAGGTAACCTTCATATTCATCGCTTCGAAGAAGTTAATCCCATTGTTAAAATTATATTGCAAATTATTACATTATAAGTAAATATTTTTATGATTGCCTTTATCACAGAAATTTAAATTACCATCACCACGTTTTGTCTAAATGATTATATTATTTAACAGACATAGATATGTTTAGGTATACTGATTTTAAATTTGGAATACCGTTTGAAGACAAGATTCATTTCGAACAACGACCAGCGAGAGTAGGTGTCGCATCTGGTGACAAAAACTGCTCATTCAGGTAAGGTAGGTCACGGCCAAGATGGCGGTATAAATACGTAACAGTAATTGCGCGGTAAATAACGCCATTTGCATTCTCGTTTGTCGCCGGCCAGTCTCATCGGCAGTTGTATTTTTATCTGTGCTCGTCTGTGCCTTCGTTCATGGTACGGTTGTTGCTGAAATGCAAAACTTGAATAACGTTAATAATTGAAAAACATGGTAGCAGTTTTTAACGTTTACATCTATGAGATTTTTCTTTCATTTTGTAAAGGAAAATGATTTGGAACGTTTGACATCTCCCGACATTTGATTGTAACTGCACAGACCAATACTGTCTAAGACCAATACGGTCGTATCTGAAAGTAATTCAACATATTTATTTAAACGTAACTTCACGCCTGTAATCCCCGGAGAGGTAGGCAGAGATAGGGAGAACACTCCCGTGTTTCAGCAGTTACGTTTGCGTCCCACTATGGACTAGGTGGTGAGCCTATTGCCATGCATCGGGCCAGACTCCGAACCACTACTATAAAATGTAAATTAGAAAATTTTTGCAGTGTTCGACCCGGGAATCGAACCCGGGACCTCCCGATCGACAGTCGCACTCGCAACCAACACGACCAACGAGGCAGTCAAAAATAACACACAAAATGACATAAAAAAGAGCAGAAAAAAAATTGAAGGAGTAATACATAACATATATAAATAAATATATGAAGTGTGTAATATAAAATCATTTCCTAGTTGAAACATCCGCCGTCGCCTCGGGCAGCGCACGCGCTGATCGCGGCCACCTAACTGCTAGGAGCAGACGGTCATCATGTGCCCGGTCATACCGTTACTAGATAACTGTCTCATCGCGTTATATATGTAGTATATAAACTGACATCACATCCGCTCCGCAAGTAGCAGAATAATGACATGATCGTAACGCCGACAACGAAAATGGATGTTCATAAGCCATGATATAATAATAACTATGACGGACTGCTAACTCCCTGCCTACCCCGTGACGATCCACGCGCGATGATGTACCGAACAATATTCTAACACCGAAAACATCCTATACTCACGTCCTTTACCAGATGAACAGAGACACATAACAGAGTACACATAATAATGATGATGATATGATAAAAAAAATGACAGTACCCAAAGTAATTAGTGATTGTCTTGACGCGGCTGCAAGCGAAGGCGTGTCCCACGCGTGGGTGTGGGCAGCGGCCGATCAAACCGTCGTGTGGCGCTAGAGCCGCGCCGGCGCCGGGGAGAGTGCTGCGACTAATTACAGACGAGAGCGCGGGCGGGCGGGCGACGTGGACGCCAGGGGTTTAGGGTTTAGGGTCGCGCAAAAAACGTGTGAAAGTTACGAGAGTGTGGACCAAAGGTTGGTCGGTTTAGGATGATTTTAGTGTATTTTAATTAGTAATAACACACACATAGACACGTATATATTGTTGACATTAAATATACAGGTAAGTATGAGGTAAACGAGGAAGCTTAAACTACGTATAGATATAGTCTGTGTGACAGCTGATCAGAGAGATCTTGGGTTCGATCACCGTGTCAGGTATAACGGGGTTATACTAGCTTGAAATTCCTTGTACCTAGTTATTCGGAGCCTGGATTTGTGCTCGAGGCTCTATTACATAGTACAATGTAAGTAAATTAAAAGGTGAAAGTTTATTACACTTCTCCGTCTTCGTGGATTATATCTGAGATGCCACGTGACAATTCCAATGTTAAGTAAGATTTAAAATTGAAGTTTAAGTTTCTATAAATCAAACAATCTAAACACGTTCTGAAAATACAACGATACCATTTTAAAAACGATGGATATATAAGAATTAAGTAGATACCTATACATACTTTACTACCTTCCAAATGCAAATGTTTTAATAAATCAAACATATGTGTACAATAAAAAACATCACTGGCACAAATGACAATGTACACTAAAAAAGAAACATTCAACAGCAAAGCGACCGTTCGCAATCGTTCCAAGAAGCCGCGTTCGCACATCGACAGCCGCGATGAAAGCGCGCCGGCGCGGGCGCCACGACACCGTCGCCGCGCGAGCCGCGCCGTTTCTGAGCGCACTCAATAAATTATAAGGCCTAATCACCCCTAATTGGGATGTGTCGTGACCCGACTTAACCTCGGGTCGCGTCGGAAACGCAACAAGAACAAAACAATGCGAACATAATGATACGTGCCGCGTCCTAAAACGCTCCGAACACTTTTTTAATTTTCGAACGTTACTCCGGCGTGCCTTACGAACTGTAATTATCAACTTTAAGTATAAGGATAGAGATATTAATAGTCGTGTGTGTGTGTTTGCTCTTATTTTTTTTTTTGTTTGATTTATTCTGTTTTATAGATTCGGTGAAATTAGTGGTTTGTAAACGTTTTTGTGTGCGCTAATGGTTATAAATGTGTGTGACCGCTTCTTTGGGGAATGTATATTTTCGTGATGGATATAAGTTAAAGGCACAATGATTTTCACGTCCTGTGTGGTTTGATTACAAACGTTGCTAGTTTATTGATGGCATGATTATATTATTGTGGTTGGTGTATGGCAATAAGCTCACCGCCTATTCCATATTGGAACTTAAACGTATCTGGTGAAATTATATTAGAAAATGTTATTATTATTATTATTAATACATTCCTCTGCATACCTAATCGGGGTTTACACTCGTGATTATTTTGAATTATATATTTTGGTTGTCTAGATAACAATTTTTTTTCTCCGTAGATTTAATGAACGGATGTAAAAAATATATGCAGACCGACAGACATAATAAGCATGCCGTTTGAAATTTAGTCCATTCTGTTGTGGTTTTTTTCAGCGTGTACACTTTAAGATAAAGACAATAAACTTAAAACTGAGCCAAATAATACCTGTTCTAGAATATTAGAGTGAATAATTGGGTAGCTTTGTAAAGCAACCCAATTATTCAGTCCTTAAAATTACCATTTAGAAATTGTATAACATTAATCGTGTACGAGATTCCATAAAATTAAAAACATAAAATGTCAAAGTGACGTCACAATTCGGTACAAACAATCTTGATAGTTTCAGCAAACTGAGCACAAAAGCGAAATAATACGACAGCTATAAATCATTCGGCGTACTCCAACTGTATGATGGCTGCGTATAACGCGGGGCGCGGGCCCACGCACGCTTCGCTAATTGAGCCATTTCACAGATAAGTAGATAAAACACGGAATAGGGCGCCCGAAATTATGCGTATTATTTGCATATAATAACTTCGGGGGTGACATGTCTGAACAGACCTCACAGAACGACTTTACCGCCAACCTCACGCATGGTAAAACCAACTATATTTATGTGTAAAAAGGGTCAAATTCACCTAATAGTATCTAATACGGATTTCGTCAATACCAATCGAGTTTCGTACGGATAGCCTCCCCGGGGAATCGAACCGCGACAGTACCGCAAGGCAATGCAGTTATGCAGATTTCGTAATGATGCCGGTTGTGCCGTTTTGATGAAGTCGCCCCTTATTTTTTTTGGCTGCGAGCCCTTTTGTGCCCAAGGGTGGATTCAAATTGTTGGTTATCATATCTACAATGTCGTTATGATAAAGCATAATCGCGTATTAACGGATATTGCACTGAAGCAGGAAGTTTGACTTTCTTTTTGGCCAGTGTTGAAGTACATAGGCGTGCTGGCAACTTTCGGTGAAAAGAAACTTTTCGTTTTTCGTGAATACAACACTGAGAAAAATTAATACTGGAATACTATTCCAATAAACGAGTGATATCCTACTAGTGATAACCTACTAGTTTTAAATTTCCGCTCTCACTCCGAGAACCCAAGTTATAATCCTCGCTCGCACCTCTTTACTAATTGTGCGTTTTAAGATTAAGTAACGGAAAAAAACACTTAAACGACATTTGCAACATTCTGTTAATGTTGGTTTGTTTAGTTGGTAGGTAGTAGGTACTATGCATATTTCTAACCAAGAATTTCTAGTTAAAACATCCGGAAGCCTCCATGTGTGCGACACACCGTGTAGTCCTCTCCCACGTTTCACCAGTTCCGTTTACGTCGCACTATGGAATTGGAAGTGAGCATATTATATACGTCGGGCGCGTGTCCTGACTTCGAACCGCTTCTAGAAATTTTAATAACAATTTCTAAGTTAGAAAAATGAACTAGTAAACGACCCAGGATTTGCACCCGGGACCTCAACGGTCAACAGTCGCGTCAACAACCACTCGACTAACAAGGATGTACAATGAAGTAACAATTAATAAAAATAAAAAAATATTCCCTTATTCACGATTCATGTCTACTCATCGATCTTGACTATTTAATCGCACACAGACGTCGCTGTACTCATTGATTTCGTTTCCTCCTCCACGCCGCGGCGGGCTACTGTCAAGAACAATTTATACATCGGCCATAGACAATTTCGCGCGTGAAAGATCACTATCTAATCTGTGGCCCGACACGTGACCGAGCGAGGGCTGCGACGGACTGTATTCAAATTTAAAGTAACCACAATGGTACAGGGTAAACGTAATATGCTTACGTAGTTGTAGAACTCGAGGAGATTAAAAATATGTTTTATTCCATTTATTTATTAGTAATAATGCCATGTTTTCTTTTCCGTCAAAATGTCCCACGATGTTAGACAATAACAATATATGTAGATGTGTAACACAATAAACTGATAATATTTTGACTTGGAATTTCTTGTAGTGGCTTACCACTTATTTATTGACATAATCCTAACCGGTGACACATGGTAGGGTCCATGGTAGTAACCATGCCTCAAGCACATTTGCGCGCCTAATTTATCAATTAAAATTTACATACCTACATAGATATCTTCAAGCCAGGTGCCTCACTGGGTAGACAGAAAGCACTTTAATTTATAGTTAATTTATCCGTAGATAAACCATCACAAGGCGTCATGACGATTCCACGTGTCGGGCTAAGGCGTCGGCCTGTCATGTGTGCCTTAATTTTTTTTTAATGTCTTATTGGTCTGTGGTGATATTGGCGCGCGAGAGCGCTGCGGCGCGCCACGTGACCGCTGAGGGCGGCCGCGTGACCGTGTTTGTGCGACGGGCCCTTTATTAACTTTGTACAGCGAAATTTGTGTATCGATAGGGTCGGTAAGCCAATATGGAGTATTTCGAGAGGCTCAGAGAGGTATCAAGATTATGAATATGTTGACATCACTGATGTAGATGCAAGGATCGTATATAAAAATGGTTACATTTTATAAATGCAAGGTATTGTTATTCTTAAACAATCACGCTACATCCGACACGAGATAGGCAGAGTGTCCAAAAAGTCGAATATCTTTTAGACCGGGCATTCCTTTTCTGCATTCATCACTATTTATATACATTGATTGCGGAGACGCTCCACTGCTGCGTCAGCCATTATCTGACATATTGGTCGAGACACTTGAATCTTGGTCTCCCTCGGGACCTGCATTATAAAGAACGGAGAATTTAAATTAAGTAAAATGAAAAAAAATACTTTAATTTTTATTTGATTATTTATTACCATGACATGACGCATTTCATATTAACATATAAAACAAAGTATGTATCGACACAACGTATAAAATGAGTGAAACGTTCGAAACTGAATGGAATATATAAAGTTATGCAGTATGAAATGTATTATCTCGCGGCTAATATTAACTAAACATGTCAGCCGAATGCCCAATCAATCGAGAGGCGCGCGACGCGCGGCGCGCGGGCCTCTGCTGTAATCCGCCGCGTCAATACGCCGCCGAGTGACACTTGACGTGGCGCGCCGCGCCGGCCCGCGCGGTCCCGGAGCCTGCGCAGCGCGGGCGGGATGGATGTGGCCGTTTAATGCACGGAATGTATTTAAAAGTGTAAAACAGTAGGAGCCGTGAAACGTGGGCGTATTTTACACTCCTCTGTCTACCTCTTCGGGGATTACACGCGTGATGTTACGTTACACATGCACAGAAATCGAGTATTTTCACTTCATTGTTATCAACGGGTAGGGTGACTTGTCTTAGGCTTAAACTCAAACGGTCAGGTGGCACTTTTACTTTTGTTTAATCCTACATGTAAATATTTTATGCTGACCACTAAAAGCGTAGACAAATAAATCTGCTTGAAAAAATATGTAATCGATAAATATGCGTCAAATAGTTTTGTTACTTAAATCAGATTAAGGAAATTAAAATGCATTTGCAATTTCCTATACATATTTTCTTTACTTGAGATGTAGTTTTGAATATCAGAACAACACTGAAGTGATATTAGTTCTAAATAGAACATTATATCAAAAGAAAGGGTTTAAAAAATTCTAACATAGTAGATACATTAACATACAAAAACGTGCAATAGTATTAAAAACATCCATTATCCGTGTGCAACTTAAACCAATAACAAAATCGAGTGCCGCATCCACGAGCCACGATGGCACACACATCGCGGTGAAGTGAGCATCGCGCCGCGCAGTTGGTGTTGATTTTTGTTCTCAGCGCTCGTTCCACTGCACGCGTTCCCAGGGGCGCTAATGAAATAATATAACGAACATCATTCCTCTGGGAGCCGCGCGGACAGTCCTCGGCCGCGCTGAGCTCGTTACCCCCCTCCGGCCGCGGTGGGCCGGATAGAGGATTTGCAGGCAATTAGCGGTCTGGCTGTGTGCATTGGATTCAATGGGAAGCGGATAACGCCACGCCCGCATCTCCCCGAGGGGTTGGCAGAGGAGCGTGGTAGGATTCCATGATTCTCCTGTTATATTCGATGTCAGTAACATGGAATAGACAATGAGTATCGGGCACAAATCTAAACTGTGCGCCAATCTAAGGTACAAAAATATAGTAGTGCCCGATCCGCGATTCAAACCCAGGACCTCCCGCGCTTGCAACCAACACGACCAACGAAACATTCACATTCAGGAGTTATTTATTAATGACAAGTATATTTTATGTATTTAGAATCCCATAACTGTAAAGATTGAAATATTCAGCGCTCGGTGCCATCTGCCAGCCCTCCGAACTGGGCGTGATAATACAATAACAATAATATCTTATTTATAAACAAAACCAACAAATATCTTCGCATTTTTTAAAACACAAATATGTGATATATAACTTTGTATTCACTAGTTGTTTCAATGCATTATTATTTTGCTCTCATTTCAGTGAACCTAACCTTCATAGGTGTTGAAGAAGAAAAAGATCCAAAAAGCTTATAATTATACTCATTAAATCGTAATCCGCGACACGAGGTGATAAATGTTCGTAAATAAATACATTGGTACTTAGAGTGAAAAACTGGTGCACGCTGATTATATGTAGCTGACTTTGTAGTTTTAACTAATGTGGGAGTGCCTACACTTAACCGTTCTTGATCTTACAATGAACACTCTTTGGTATGCGTATTTTCAAACAATGAATATCGACACTGACTGATGTTGAATGTGAATTAATATTATATTCAGAAAACCCATAATGATCATTTATTCAAACTTTTACACTTCGTTGGTCTTGTTGGTTGCGGGAGCGACAGCCGATCGGGAGATCCCGGTTTCGATTCCCGGGTTGACCACTACAAAAAATTTCTAATTTTGATTTTCTAGTAGTGGTTCGGAGTCTGGATATGAGCCCGATGCATGGCAATAGGCAATAGGCTATTACATAGTGGGACGTAAACGTAACCGGTGAATCGTGGGAATGTTCTGCATTCCTCTGTCTACCCCTTTGGGGATTATGGGAGTGAAGTTACGTTTTGCACTTTGTTGTGCTAACACATCAGGATACGTATATTTAAAACGTCCTTTATTGTGTCTTTCTTGTCTATTTTTCCCTTTATGATAGAACTATTCAATTAAATTCAAATGAAATATTCAATTCAATAATAAATCATCTCAGCTTACAAATCCAACATAATTTCAATTATTATTTCTTAAAACATCAAAGCTGTGAAATGCTATACTAAATGCTATGCTAAATGATATACTTGAAATGAAAATAAAATTCATGACACTAGATATATCTTTATAAACACTAGCGATGTCATATAATTTAATTATTCCCTGTAATAGAATGCAGTGATATCGTTGGCAATTTTGCCCCCATTCTGAAGGCCTGGGTCTGGATATGTTCTGCGATGTATGTAAAGTAAACACATGGGTATATGATATTTTATCTTTATGCAATTTCAGTTTTATTTTTCTTTCTACAAAGAGGCTTAGCCCCTTCTTACGACTAAGCCCGTCAATGCGAAACAAATATTTGTTCCCTCAGTCAATACACTTTTATAAGCCGAGGACAGGGCGCGATGGCGTTCGCTGTACCAAGTCCCTTTCAGCAGCCGATTAAGAAAGGCAGATGATGATGATGCTTCACAGCATCTAATTACCGAACATCTCCGGTGAAGTGTGCAGACGCCCAAACGCACGTAAATTGACCGATTTTAGATCACACACCGCTCATTCGGCCATTTAGTATAACGCTTCGGGCGCCATCTTGTCAAGACGGCAACAATGTAATCCATAACCGAGCCGTGATTAAACAGTTAATTACAGTGGTTTTGTGCCAATTAATCACGATACAAATTGAGTTTTCATTGATATAAAGGTCAAGTGAATTAAAGATTGCGTGGATCAAACGAGCGCCGTTGAACATTACTGCGATTTCAATGTAGTCTCTCTACATCTTTGCCTAATTGTTACGATTATTAGAGGTATTTCATTTTTTTGTTAGTTTTGCATATTTCTAAAAATAATCAATTCTTGAATATAATGAGTGCAAAGGTGATTTGTAATATAAGTGAACGGTCTTTCATGTGTCATTTTAGTGCAATGTTACTGAATTAGACTGTACTGTGACCTGGTTATATTACTGAACTCGACTGAACTGTGGCGTCATTTACGTTTTAAAATTCAAACATTCGCCAAAAAACATTATTAACAAAGGCATACCATACTTTAACTAAATATCTAGATATTTGTTTCTATCTAGATATGTGTTTTCGAACGTACCAAATGACAAGATCAAAGAATACACTACACACCGACGGCCATTATCATTGCACTGTGACTCTTACGAATACTAATGAAAACATTGACTTATCGGCACGTTTTTCCTGACAACAATAATTTACCCAAAATTTCATAGTCTCCATACAATCTATGGTGCGAAACATTATAAGTAATACAGATAGAAAGGTGAAAGATAAGGAATATGACATCATACGACACCTACAAGTGTACTCCTCGAAGAGGTAGACAGAGGAGTGTGGTACAGAGACCACCTATTCCATAGCGGGACGCATACATGACCTGTGAAACGTTGTATTGTGCTACACGCCTTTGCCTACCTTTACGTGAATTAGAGGCGTGAACGTTTAAGGACTCAAAGATACAACTGAACGGTTTAAAGAAAATATATGGATTTCACGATTCTTAGGTATTAGCCAAATTGTAGGCGCCCTGCACAGTGCTGCCATCCGGCGGAAATGACGCGGCTCGAGAGATGAATTTGATTGATATTGAGTAAAACTTCGATAATATTGTCGAAGATAGCCAACAAATATTAATTGTGTAATTTATTTCTATTTCTTGTGTATGTATTTTTTATACGAACAATATATTAAATATAGAAACTTTATCGTTGCTACAGAAGCAACTTTATCGACACCTCAGTATCTGAAATGACACTAGCAATGATAATCCAGGAGCTATATTTCATTATTCCACTTCGGAGGTCTATATTTCAAACTTTAGCATCTTTTACATTAAAAATTAACATAAAACGTAACTTCACGCCTGTAATCCCCGAAGAGGTAGGCAGAGCTATACAGAACACTCCCACGTTTCATCGGTTACGTTTACGTCCCACTATGTAATAGGTGGTGAGCCTATTGCCATGCATCGGGCACATATCCAGACACTGAACCACTTCCAGAATTCTAATTAGATTTTCTAGCAGAAAATTTTCTAATTAGGAAATTCTTGTAGCGTTCGATCCGGGTATCGAACCCGGGACCTCCCGATCGGCAGTCGCACTTGCAACCAACACGACCATCGAGGCAGTAAAAATATTAAAAATTGATGTTATTTTATTGAGACTATGTCAGTATATATACATCGTCACAACGAACTGCGAAGGATATTATCGTGGGAAAAACTACGCACCATAAAAGCCTATAATTTTCACTGAAGTTGGTGAAGTCTGTCTTAACCCATCTCATTTCGAAGGAAGACCCTTGCCCAGCGATGGTACCTGTGAATTAAAACTTTTTCCTGACGGGCCGTATACTATTGAAACGTTAAAAAATAGCAGAATTATTTGTGGAACAGCGGAGATAGGAAATAGACAGTATTTGACAGTCGATTGTAGAGTTGCTCGAAAACGATAATTTAACTGCTTGATTCCTCTTTTTTTATAATAAACAAAGCATCGTCTGACCCCGATTCAGCCTAATGGAACACGCTTGTCTACGAACAGCTTATTTACCATTGCCTTTTATCTTTATGAGTTACATAATTAACTACATCTTGCTAAATAAAATATTTATATTTTACACATATTATATTAGTAGTTACATAGTAGCCTATGTTACGTGTGGCTTGCTCGCTCAATTATTGTTTGTTATGAATAAATTTGTGCCATAATGGCAAAAAGACTGGTCAATTTTTTAACGCAACTGCTTTCAATAAATAAAAGAATAAAAAATTAAGCTAGCAAGGTAAAATACTCAATGTAACCTTCTTTAGATATAATTATAAATAAAAACACACAAAAAAACTTTTAATTTCACCGTTGGTTTGCGCATAAATACAACTACAAATTTTATAGGCGAGCGGTTAATGCCGGGAAGTGCGATCGGTGTTCGATGATAATTCTAAATTCAAAATATGAAGAAGTTACGAGCGGTCGCGCACGGGCCGGTGTTGCCAGTTATATAATTAGAAAATGAAAGGGTGGCGCGCACGCAGCCCGCGGCGCGACCACTACTATCGCTCACCATCGAATCCGCTCGCCCTAGTGTTGCTACATTCAGCTATTCCTTGTCGATAAAAATAACTATTGATTTTCAAAATCATTATAATCGCAAGAGTTATCCGTTAAAGTCACGAATCGCAAATTGCACTACTTGCAAAAGTCTTTAGATAATTATGACCCCTTACTAGTGGTCCGTCTGTCTGTTACCGTGCTAAAAGTGAAAAAAGGTTTTTTTTATGTCCGTGCATCTCTAACTTCCTGTATTATGTTGCGTGATACCTGATGGAATATATTACAGCTCTGCTACAATCGCGGAAGAGCTCTATGCCCAATAATAGTTCGTGAAAGTGTTACGATCATTATGATAGATAATAAATTACAACAGAGGTATTTAACCATTACAACAATGTCTATGGATTACATTAATTTTTCCATATTTAAAAATTACACAAATTTCGATTTAGTAGTTAATTATCATAAAGATGTTTTTTAAACCTTAAGGCCCGTTTTTATTTGAATTATTTGACTAAATCTAATTATGCTAAAATGCGTCCACAGTTGTAATGAGAGGTGTGTGCAACATAGATCATAATTAAAACGTGTTACTCTTTTATTTCCATCGATAAATAAAAACCCACACACCGAAACCCTGACATGAAAATATACTCCCCATCCCGGAGGGCAAATGGCAACATTCTTTATTTTCGAATATTAATAAGGAGCATGCAACATTACACCGTATTTCACAACGAGTAACATCATCTATCCGTCTGTCTCTTTCGCACCTTTCTATAATCCAGCTATCCGTGCTGCTCTAATGTTTAAAATTTCAATAATGATCACCTCTGGTAGACGAGCCCGAGATTTTGTACCTAACAACAGGCTTTTCTAATAGCCCTCCATACTAACTGAGACTAATTTCGATGTGATAAAACTTTAATACCGCGAAATGGTGAAATGACAGGTTGAGTTTTTCATGCGCACCGTCTGATATTTTTGTTAATTCTTCGCTTACTTTTTGTGCAAACTATATAACTTTGTATATTTCTAATAGCTTTTTAATATTTTTAAGACTAGATTAGCAAACATTTGGGGCGTGACGTTATACAATTCCTGTAAGTATCTACCTGTCCTTTTCCTAATTGTTCGCACACTTGTTGCCGCTCCTGAAGAATACGGTGACTGTTGCAGAAGAGCAAAATCACAACCATCAGATTCAAACACAAATTATCTTCTAATCAATGTCTTCACAGTAAAAATACGTTTTCTGGTGGCACTGCCCCACGAATTATATATACCTATATCTTTACACGTATGAACTGGTGTATGGGACAAATTACATAATATTACGACTACATTTCCCTAAAGGGGTAGGCAGAGGAGTGTAGTATACTACACTCCTACTTTTGACCATTTAAGTATACGTCGTGCCATGGTATAGCTGTTGAGCCTATTGCCATACACCAGGCACATGTCCAGACACCGAGCCACAACTAGAAAATTTAATTTAGTAAAATTCAATATTCCCCGACCCACGATTTGATTCCAAGATATCACGATCGGCATTCGCGATCGCAACAATTTAACCAACGAGGCAGTCAAGGAGGTGATAGTGTTCATATTAATTAATCAATCAATTGGCTATTGTCAAACGGGGTACCTGTCGTACCGTCTTAGACAGTCATATGTAATCGACTTGAGCGATCTATCTGCAGTGTCTTCCCTTAAGTGCTATCTGCAAATATATGTACCCAAATTCATTAATTGACTGCTCTGTTTGGTCGTGATGGTTGCAAGTGCGGCTGCCGATCGGGAGGTCCCGGGTTCAATTTCCGGATGGAACGCTACGTAATTTTCTAATTAGAAAATTTTCTACCAGAAAATCTAAATTACAATTCTAGTAGTGGTTCGGAGTCTGGATATATTATATGCCCGATGCATGACAATAGGCTCACCACCTATTCCATAGTGGGACGTAAACGTAACTGGTGAAACGTGTGAGTGTTCTACATTCGTCTGCCTACCTCTTCGGGGATTACAGGCGTGAAGTTACGTTACGTGGAATTTACAAAATTTTCAAACTTTTCTGTCCAACGAACCCTCCCTCGTGCTACTTGCGTCGCGACGCACGACCAATACATTTTAAATTAAGAACACACACTGCCCCGTGCTCGACAGCGCGCGCGCTCGAGAGCTGCGTTCACTGGCGAAAATAACAAAACACAATTAAAAAACGAGCCCTAAACACGACTTAGCATAACAACAGTGTGTTCAGCGCGCGGCGGAATGAGAAGGCGACGGCGCCGCTAACCGCAGGCCGAGGTCGAGAGTCGTGAGGGGAGTCACGAGCCGCGTCGAGCTCGAGAGTGTGGATGTTGGCAAAAAATCCCCAACCGCCGCTGACCTAGCTCCGAGAAATGATAGCCCAAATTCACAATCGCCGCCCGCCCGCCGTCTGTTGCACCGTGGCGAGAGGGAAGCGCTGCGCTGTCTGCGAGAATTCCGACATCTGTCAATACCGCGTCATAGCCGGAGTAGTACATGGCTCTGTTTACACCTTCGGGGTGGCACAGGCGTGATTTTATGATACGTGGTATGTTTGTCAGAATTGTGGAGATAGTGATCTCTGACACTTGGCGCATGTTGTCTACTGCGTAAAGGAACTGTCGTAAAGGTTTAATAATAATCATACACTGTTTACAAAAAACGTAAAAAAAACGCTTATTATCTTCGCTACAATGTTTATTATTGCCATAACATAAAAGCTTCACTTTTATAATAGATATTTACCATAGATATTGTGACCGACGTGTTGAATATAGGTACTTATTATAAGAAATCATTACGTTTTCAACTCCGGTCAAGTTTTTTTTATATTTCATATTTCGTCTCGTTGACGTATATTGTGATAAAATTCGTATCTAGCTGTGGACAAGTAATGAAGTTCATAAGAGAAGCAGCAAGTGTGTAATGTTGAAGACGGTTGAAACTGATGGGGGAGTCAGAAGTCTCTGAAACCGGCGAGTATATATGAAGAGAGCGATAAAGATAAAGTAAAGATGAGATATTTGGCGCTCCGCACGGTCTGTCTACTCGATGAGGAGCCTGGTGTAAACATTTGTGTGTCCTAATGTTACAACACGGTGTGACACGCGGCCCATTTAACTACATAGGCATTATTGCATTGCCGAATTCCTTGCAATTCATCGGAAGGGTTAGAGAAGGATTCGGCGGACTTTCCCATAGGAAACTGTACGCTGGCTGCGCCCTGCGTGTCACGCGATCAGCGTGTTCCGGCATCTGCGCAGGGTGGCCACGCGGCCGGCGGCCGACGGACAAGTCCGCCACGGTGATGACCGGTTAGAGATATTTGGCGCTTGGTGCTCTCTGCCTACCCCGTAAGGGACCTGGCGTGAACATATGTTTGTATGTAAGGATCAGTTTGGTGCCGAAAGAACCACAGCCCTTCATCATTTAGTTTGACTCATGAATTGATATAATGGAAAACTCTCGATTGTCCGTCTGTGTTGAAATATCTCATTTATTTCATTGCCTATAATAAATTTCTTTATAGTTAAACATTTGAAATATATATTAAGTCGCAGTCCAGTACAATAACTTATATACGTACATGTGTTCACGCTAGGTCTCTTACAGGTCAGGTAGCAACTAATAAAGCGATTCACATTTATAATTTTTGCTGGCGATCAGCAATTTTGCTTGCGCTCTGCTCGTGAAGACTCCATCTGATAGTGAAGGCATATATATCTGTGTACATAAATACATATATTCTAATAGTCTAGGGAAGTGAAAATACATATGTGATTGATAATATTTAAACGGTATTTAAAACTGGATACTGGGCTTAAGTTTTTTTGTGTTCAAGCTCACTCGCGTACATTGACAGGACTCAATATTGTTGTATTTCTATAGAAGTTAGTTCATGTTCCATTTCCATTGTTTCAAATGCATTCCGCTGCCTCCCTCTTCGGAAATTACAAGCGTGAAGTTACGTTTTTTTTTTCAAATGCCTGCTAAAAATTGTCGCTGTCACCCAGACTTTACTGGTTGAGACACGGTGCCTTAAAACGATATACTCTTAATAAATAGTTACTGGACAACACTTATACGGCCTCAACCCTCTCGTCCTGTGAGGAGACCCATGTTCCAGCGGAGGTACGATACAAGGGTTGATATCGATATCGAGTGGTCGGACATGTTGCGCTATATTTCCAAAACTGTACCGAGCCGGCCACAAGCCGTAGACCCCGCGCGCCGGACGGCGGGGCGGAGCGCCGGCGGCGGCTGTCACACGGTGTCACGCATCTCGGAGGCATTTTAATGAGACCTCCGGCCGAATGCTGCCCGCCGTTGCTCTGACTCCGAGATGTGGTAGGGATCATTGTTTGGACGGCGCAGATTCGATCAGACTTATATAGAGATGCGATTGCGCTATTATAAGAACGTAACATCACCCACGCAAGAGGTAGGCAGGGGAGGGTGGTAGGTACGGTCATACCTTGCACCAGTTAAGTTTTTGTCCCGCTATGGAATAGGCAGTGAGCCTATTGCCATACACTGGGCACATATCCAGACCGCGAACCAGTACTAAAAAATCTAAGTCGGAAAAATTCAATAGTGCGCTATCCGGGATTGGAACCCAGCGCCTCTCGATCGGTAATAGCTCTTTAACACAACCAACGAGGCAGTTCCCCGTGATACTATAATAATTTAATACTATAAAAAAACACTCTCTACTCTGGGGAGGCTTATGTTTAGCAGTGAACAGCTATAGGCTGATGATGATGATGAGGATGATGATAAAATAATATTCGAAAACAAAACACTAATATTTTATAATAAAATTACATCAAGCCTTACCATATATTGAACAAAGAACCTCCATGTATAATATTCCATATATATCATGTTCATATCATGATGTATCATACGCTATTATTATACCACTGTTGGACACAGGCTCTCTCGTATAAACAAGGGTTAATACTCGTATCATAGACCACCGCTGCAGCCAGATGATAGACCTCTCATTCATTCTGCAGTTCAGATCGAAATCGCATAGGAAAATATTTTTCCGTAGCTTCTCCACACGGTCACAGCGAAGGATATGTAAAGTCTACCTTAGCCTTATTTAGACTACGTAAATAGCCTAACTGCGTACCTGGATTTATTACAATCCAAGAACCTTGAAGTAAAAATGTCAAGCCTGTACCAGTAAGCTATCACTATTAATAATATACCCATTTTTAAATAAAAATGGGTGTATTTTTAATACAACATAATGGTACAAATATACAGTGTACCTAATGAAACAGTCTTATACTTAAATATTATTGGTCAATCATCTAATTATTTTCTATTGCATTCACTATAGAAATAATGTTCGTAATTCTTATCTGGTAATAGAATCCGTTAACAAAAATTGCAAAAAAAATTTGTGTCTAGATGAAGTACTTAATTGGATGTTTAAAAATTGTATCAGTTGATTATAAATTAGCGTAATATAATACTTAGTGATATGACGCAGTAATATGGACATATGACGCAGTAATATGGACATATGACGCAGTAATATGGACATATGACGCAGTAATATGACACAATATTAATTTATGACATCATATTAACATATGATACACAGTTAACAAATATGTCGATATGCCACAATATTATTGTACATAATATATTTATCAAAATATACAT
>DWEI01001006.1:0-18239 GCA_018245875.1 Mysoria ambigua | reverse complement strand
TCACTCCACCTAGCCGGAGGGCGTCCTACACTACGTTTGCCAAGACGTGGTCTCCACTCTAGAACACGTCTGCTCCAGCGGTTGTCTGTACTGCGACAGATGTGACCAGCCCACTGCTACTTCAGCTTGCTGATCCCTTGGGCTATGTCGATAACCTTAGTTCTCTGCCATATGTGCGCCCAGCCAAGCTGTCTTTCTGCAAGCCTCCCGCTCGAAGTTGTTCCTACTCAACTGCGAGATTTTCCCGAGTTAGACATATTGTTGAACAACTTCGAGACTCCGCTGAGGACAATCGGTTCCAGATGGACCTGTTCATTGAACATTACCATCTGTATGTATATCAAATTATATGACTCTATGATTATAATCCTTGTTTGGACTTGTCGTGTCACCACCATAGGATATCATATCATAGGACGTCATAATAGGATAATAAACAGTACAGGATATCCAGCCGCTGACTGTTGAAAACAGTATACGAATAAGCGCTAAGTTGTAAAGACGCGTTCCATTGTACTCAACTCACTCGATACTTCTTATTATATCCGATGTGGCAAAACGCTCCGATTCATGATTTAATGCAAATTGATTGTACTTAAACAGAAACATAATCTCTTTTAGTGAAAAAACGTGACGTTCCATATAGATTAATACAATTTGATCGCAGATATCATAACTACGATTCAAAAGAGAGTAATAGATGCATTAATGAATAAAATATGTTAGTAAAATGAGTGAGTGGGACAAGTCATAAATCAGCCTAATAATACACCTGATATGACCTCGCTAAACTTGACTAATGATGCTCAGGAGAAAATAAGAGATAGTAAGCTTTCCCAAACAAATATACCAACTAATCCTCCTTGATCGTTATTTGTCAGACCCGCATCGCGCTAAACGGTCACTCACGCCTAAACTAATAAGGCACTGATCACAGTACTCACTTATGAATTAATATTTATGACTGAATCTAATAAAGAAGTAACTTTGCTGTATTTGTTAAATATTTCCTCCGATGCGAATGATAACAGCGATGTGCAACATGAATCAATCTCTTAATCCAGTAACAATATACGACTGACTCTACATTACATCTTTTCGCTTGTTACCACGTCTGATAAAAATACAATTAGTAGATACATTTCGTATCCTTAATATATTTGTAGACTTTCTTTTAGTTAAAGAGCACGATGAAAAAGTTTCATGAAATATGGGCAAGTGGTTTTACTAGTGGCAAAACACCAATCCACCATAAATAAGCATTACATCAAGTTATATTTAATCTTACAACGCATTATAATTCAACAAAAACATAAACGCGCGCCGGCAATTAACTCGTCAACTCCCGTTGCAGAATTGAACATTTAATATTTATATATTGTTTAATAATAGTGCGATACACATAAAACCTTTTCCTTTACACTCGTCACAATGTGCAGCACTACAAAAGATTAAAATATGGTAAATGTACCAACCGATATAATGCCGAGGAATGTAAAAAGAGACGGGTATATTAAATGTTCAACTTTATATCCGGGCAGCAACAGTACGCAGCGACGGAACATACGCCGCCGTCGACCATTCTTTCTTTGCGGGAGGACGTTGGAAATTGTTAACGCCTTTATCAATATTGTTCGATAAAACATTTGTGTGATTTTTTCATAACACAGCTGAGTTCCCTGCGTTTTAATCATTCTCGAAATGAACCAAACTTGTGCACTAATTCCACCTTAAAAGTTTAGCAAAATTTTCAAGTGCTCAAACTTGTGTACCTCGTATTTTAAAGCTGGAAATTGTATTGAAATTTTCTATAAAAGACAATCAGTCAAATAACGAAGGCATTAAATTACACCTATAAACTTTTTTGCATACAAAATACCTATCTTATAACAGATATTTTGTACCGTAGAAATATTTATCAGAGATGCTTTTACAGACAACATTCTTTACGTTCATGAAATTTGGTATTCACTTGAAAGAAGCTGCATACTAGGTACATACTCATGGCCAGGGAGTTTCGTAAATTCAGGGTTCTGTGCATCTGGAATACCTATAGATATAGTGGTGAAGTTAGTCTTTCCGGCAATCTTATTTAACCAGTGTTGATGCAAAGGGTGTTTGATGTACTAAGGTTACTCTTTCCGACCCTGCTATCGTTCTGCTGTTGGAACACGGATCTTCTCAGAATGAGCAGGTTAAGGCCATAGTCTACCACGCAGCAAATCACACGCCATAAAAATTGTATATTCTTATGTGTTTAAGGTGTACAAGTTTCTACACGATGTTGCTCTTTACCATTTTACGAAGTGATATTTAACCTTAAAATGCACTTTTTATAAACAGGCCCTCTGGAGTGAGAGACTAATTTTCAATTAAGTAAGCTATCCACTAGACTACGCTACTATTGCTACTGTACTAGTGAGGCTATGGTTAATATCCTAACAAAGTTAAGTGGTTATTCAAATCAAACATAATCCTATATCAAAAACGCTTCATCAAAATACGCTCAAGATCACCTCATGTTCAATCTTTGCCACTAAGCCAGTAAGCTAGATGCAAGAATTAAATGACACCTTATAAACTACTTAATGCTAATGTACTTACAATCATTAAAAAAATACAAATATATTAAATTTTACAAGGTGAACGTTAAGTAAAAAATATTATTATACTAAAACAAAATTTATCTCAGTATAGTACGTTACTGTTATATCTGTAGAGAAATATACGAGTCAATTACATCGAAACAAGAACTCACTTCTACATCAATTCATATCAGAATACTAGAGCACCTAGATATATGTACATTGGTTTAAACACAGTAAAATTATGTACAAAGTTGGCGATACCAGTATCAGAGATCGGTCCGCAGATACTGGCTAACGAGCGGCTCATGTCCGAACTTCGCCATTAAGTCACTGTCAATACACACACACTACGTGCTCGAATTTGTTAATTTGTACACTGGTTTTAGTCATTCCCGTCTACATTATCAGCGGTAACAATACACTAACTCACATTTCAAAGTTACGAGTACGTATTACTAAATTAAGCATCGAACGATTTCATGTCGACAAAGAGATTTCTGATGGGCTTGAAAATAATCTTTATCATCAATGATGATAATGATAATTAACTTTTATGACATCCCTGAATTTCTCAATCTCGATAAATTTCACCAACATTCGTAAATTTTCTAATCTAAATTACCTCATTTCCACCAAAGCCAATATCATATTGATCTATCAATATGCGGCAACCACAGGTCCATAGCCAGGCGCGGGTCGGGCCGTGTCGACAACGCGCGTGTAACCCAATCTGGGTTAAGTGGGATACAATGCGCGTTTGCCTGCGCCCGTCCGCGGAGCAAAACTCAACCGCGCTAATATTTGAACTGCGAACGTTGATCTCTGAGTTGCTTGTTCATGAGATTCAAAACACGCATTTCTGACTAGGTAACAATTGCTATAGCGAAGGCTTTTTATATGTAACAGGTATATGCCTGTACGCAGTTTATTTTGTATGTAGCACAAGGCGTCACCTTACGCGTCACCTAATAACGGTGGCAACATCCCGCTCACTTTGACGTAGTCATAAAATCGCCTTCGGAACACAAATGTGCAAATCACGTATTCTACGCGTGTTAAAACGCCCTCCGCCTGAACCTTTTCATACTTCCTTCGCCATCATTACTCTTCGCTTCAAGCAATTAGACAATGTAACGCAGCATAATTTTTATACGCGATTCGACTCCAGGGCTTTAGGTGAAAGAAAAAATAGGGCCATCCAACATTATTCCTACAATCGGATTTTTTTTTTCTATCAAAAATGTTTTATTCACATACATTTTATTTGTGTATTTTTTTGTCTTTGTCTTTGCACATGCTTCAATTAAAAAATGTCATTATTGACATCATCGATCACATAACGTATCTAACCAGGCAGATAAGTAAAAATATTTTTTTTTAAATCAGCGAAACCTCCAAAAATATATTTAATAACTTAATGTAACTGTACTGCTTTATTACATACAAAATAAAATATTAAATGAATACTCGACTACGTTAACTTGAAGCTGTTATTTCTGTACAATATTATTTTAACGCGAAACGTAATCGCCACGCCAAATGACTTTCGGTTGCTCAATGATTGATATGTTTCGCTGTGAAAGTTACACAATCATCAGTTTGATTGACGTGACGAATGGCCACTACAATTTTTGTAGTTTCATTGTGTGAGGTCTCCTATATATGTTTATTTCGTTTCAGAAGTTGTATTTAGTGAATAGTTTCGGACGAGAGCAGCGAATACGTAGCACAAACGTGAACGTTCAAAATATGATAAACAAATGAACAACCGGACGAATAATGCTTGTGCACATATGTAATTCATTACTTACATACATACATACCTCACGTCAGGACACTAGAGTGGTAGACAGAGCGCACAGAGACTGACTTTTCAGACCACTTTCCTACCCTATCTTAATTCATAATGATAATAAATTCAATTCACTTTTGGACCGGGAATTCAATCCTGAACTATCTACTAACTGATAATATCGTATTACTATTAGATATTATTTATAAATTAGCAATATTACAATATTGAGCGATTGCATAGTTGTGCAAGCTTTTGGGAGAACATTGTAAGTTCCTAAGCCTTCGTTGGACTAATACACACAACAAATTCACTTCATAGAGCGAGCTACGTATTTAGCTAACATGTTATATTTAGCTCGGCGCTCGTATGTAGATACTCGCATGCAGGTAGTATATTTCAGTCTTGTGCTAAAGCGTTAACTCAGACAATAGAATATAACGTATAACATGCAATTCTTTGACTTATAATTTTTTGACGACATGTAAAACGGAGGTCAGTATTTCGTCAGTTCTGCGTGACCCAGTTCCATGGCTGATAGAGTAATTAAACATTACCTAGTACAAGACTAGCGTTTGGCCACAATACCGCGTGACGGACCGCGCAGAAGCGTCCCAATATGGAGCACGCTTTGCCTAGGAGACGTCTATTCTCTCTTGCTTAAAGAGTCCTAGGTGACCTCTGCCTGGAAACAGTAGATAGAGCGATTTATCGTCTATCGTCTGAAATGAATAACAAATGGTTGTTTGTCCATTTACATAATCAACTCAGGACATGCAGTGTGAACACAAAATCACGTGGCTAGTGAATCAGTTCAACATGGCCACCAAGTGGCGGAACGACCTATCGTCGGAGTCTTTGACTGAAAGACAGGATAATGATGGTAGTATTGGTAGTAGTGATGGTAGTATTGGTGATACTAGTGGTGGTACAGGTGGTAGTGACGGTGGTATTTCGTGGTGGTGGTGGTGGTGGTGATGGTGGTGATGGTGGTGATAGTGGTGATGGTAGTGATGGTGGTGATGGTGGTGATAATGGCGGTGATGTCGGTAGTGGTGGTGGTAGTAACAATGGTGGTGGTAGTGGTAATAGCTTTAGTATTGGTAGTAGTAGTAGTAGTGGTGGTGATGGTAGTGGTGGTAGAGGCGGTATCGGTGGTAGAGGTAGTAATGATGATGATTATGGCTATAAAAATGATGAAATATAGTCAACGAGTCGACAAGCAGGAAAACAGCAGTCATTAATCCAAGGAAAAAAAAAAGGCAAAGACATTGTTTCATTATATTCTGATACGTGTGAGTTACGGTAAACACACTCCCTCCCGCTCGACACGCGATGGTGTTCGTTGTGAAAATAATACAAGTCGTGGCGTTTGCTAATAACACGGTGTTAAATCTAAGCGGCGTTCAAAATGTTCCCGGGCAGCGTTCCTGTAACGAGAGTTCATCACATCGCAGTTCACTATTACAGTCCAGTACTGGTAAGTTCCGATTTCTATCGGTCGGTCGGTCGGTCCAATATTCGCACAATAATCTCGCCTCTATAATTGTTTCCCTGAAATTTCTAATCCGAAGTGTAATGTAGGTTTTCGAGTAATATTCAAACGGAATTGTGGTTTAGGCGCAGCGTTAATTTATCTCAATATCATGTAGAAATTTTATCGTGAAATACGTTGAATATGGTGAATATTTACGATCATTAGATCTCGATTGGTAGGTGATGTCACCGACGACGTTAATCGGGTGTTCGGAAACACCCGATTAACATCGAGAGGTCCCGGGTTCTAATCTAGAGTCGGGTGCTATTGGTTTTTTATTACTAAAAATTTTATTTGAAATTTCAAATTTCGAAGTCTGTATTTGTACCCGATTTATATTAAGAGGCTCACCCCCTATCCGAATGTTAACCGGTTAAACGTAGGACTGTACTACACTTCTCTGCTTACAAACGCGATACTACATTTAGCTACCAACACCAACCTGAACAGATCTCTCACCTTTCGTTTCTTCCACCCTTTTCTACCACCACACCATTTCGATATAAAGTGCGGTGTATATTAAAAACACAAACAAAAAAAAAATAATAATAATTGCTCAGAACACCGTTTGAAGAGTGAAGACATCTTAACAACAATTATCTTACGCCACCTACGGTTTCTTGCCCCCGAATGCTGACAGGTCGTGTGTACGTGACTGCTCGTTCAACGCTGACACGTACGTATAGTCGCACAGCGGGCCCCGAGTAGCGAGCGATACACGCATGACTCGCGCACGTCGTCTTATGTAGCACATCGAACTAAATCAAATTAAATTATAGCGCGTTCCGTGCAGAACTGTACCGTCGAAAACGTTACCGTTACAATGCGACAAGACGTTCTAGAATCGTCACACACAAGATTGTGCTAGATGTTATATAATTCGCAACAAAAATCGTAAAGTATTAAACAAGATGTTTTGTAATAACAAACAAATATTTTTTTTATTTTCGATAGTAACTTCACGCCTGTAATCCCCGAAGAGGTAGGCAGATGAATGTAGAACATTCCCACGATTCACCGGTTACGCTTACGGCCCACTATGTAATAGGAACCTACATATTATCATGAATCGGGCACATATCCAGACTCCGAACCACTACCAGAATTCTAATTAGATTTTTTGTAGTAGAATATTTTCTAATTAGAAAATTTTTGTAGCGTTCCACCCGGGAATCGAACCCGGGACCTCCCGATCGGCAGTCGCACTTGCAACCAACACGACCAAAGAGGTTTTCGATAGTTTTATTTAATTTGTTTAATAATTTAATTTTTAGTAATGACATACTAACAATAGACACACTAACAACCTTTTAGCCGAGAACAAGTGATTTTTTACTTTGTTATCTATAGGATGCTCCACTTTAAGGTATGGAGACAAATAATTCCACATTTCGCTCACCAACCTTTCCTTCAAAAACAGGAAGCGATATTGTCTCCGCACAATCGACAGTGGATAGATAAATGGACGACGGCAGACTGTCCATTGAATTCGTTAGAGTGGCCGTCGCCTTTCTGGCGAAGAAACGATCACGCAACTAACGTTTTATTAAACCGACGAAGTCGATTTAAAAATGTTTAAAGTATTGCATCTTTGTTATTTAGCAACAGCCTCCCCTTTGCCTGTAGCACGCTACGATGTATGATAAGATGTAGCACGCTTGCTTAATTAATTTAGCCGATATGCGTTAAGCTGTGAATGTAATGAATGAACGATGAACAGTATCTAGGGAATTCCCTTCCTGACCATCGATAGGAAACCCAGTGTGCAAAGTCCATTAAGTTCTTCCTAAGATAATGTTGAGTGATGTATGTGGAATAAGCACGACAGATTTGTAAGAATAGGGATACTTGGAAACCTGTGCTGTAAATATGTATGTATGTACACGTTAAACAGAGCATTTTTATGAACATAACGTTTATTTTGATCATATTTATTATTTTTATATTCTGTGCGGTGTTTAGGTTTCCTATATAATAGTGACGAGTATACCAACGTAATTATGTGCATTCGAAGTGCTTCTATATTCCACGAACAAACTGTATTGAATATACGCATAAAAATTGCCTTCTCGCACAATAGCGAACATCCTGTATTTTTTATATTTTCCCATCTAACAATATTAAGCTACACTAAAAGTACGGCATTAAAAAAATACCGCAATGTAGGTACACCACTAAAATATAATTGGGTCTATTTTTGAAATTTAAAAATGGAACTTCAATTCAAATCTCAAAAATGCCTAATGTACTCGACAAGCGCAGCTTTTGACCTAATCTGGTTGCCGTTCCGCCACAGTTTAATATTCTTCTTTTAATTAAATCCAAGGCCGCAGTACAAATTGCAATTCGTCATGATCGTGAGATGACACTCCGTATACCGGCGGTTGAAGGGAACTTAGTTAATTAACCGTACCGTATTCGGACACCAACTTACGTTTCATTTTCACTTTAAAGTTGCTCCGTCGTACTTTATCGCGGCGGCGGATACCACGTACAAACATTTCGCGGCGGTATAATATTAAAAATATGTACTCGTGAAATTTACATTTCACGAGCTACACAAAAACATACTAAGACTACAACCGCAAATAATAAATATTTCACAATAATCAAGTTATCTACTTATTTTAATTAATTATATAAAATCAATAACCAATGTATATATGAGACTAATAACGTCAGAGTGACCAATCATGATCCTTAATCCCTCTAAATCGCAACGGAATTATTCAAGAGAGGCTCACAGGAGCCGTAGATCGGTTTTATAAATGTCATGTGCATGCTAATTATGTACAGCGCTAAGTACTTTAATATGTATATTCAAAATGTCTTCGCTTATAATTCTCTTCGCTTATAATTCTCTTCGGTTATAATTCTCTTGTCTCATGCATAAATAAGTGACGCTTAAAACATTTGCGCCTAATTTTAAATTTCGCTTCATTTAAAAATCTTTTGGGATCATTTTATTCAGTGGGGAACGAAGAATTGGCTGCAAAAAATATGTCCAACGTTTTAAGAGTACGTGGATTTTTTTCTAAAAAATATACCCTCGGCAATCGCCCAAAGCATCCAGGGAATTTGCTTCATGTCCCTCAAAACGCACCGGGCCTCCATTGTGGAAAGTCCATGGTGTTCTTCCCTAGGTAATGCTTCGAATTCACTAAAACTATTTGTTACAAAATAAATATTAAAACAAAATATTATAATATCAATACAGATATTGTGTGTTTCTAATACATGGTTAATCTATTAAATATTTAACTAACAATTTGTTGACGTGCAATAAAGAGTTTATGTATTACGTGCCTCTACTCTAAAATAAATAAAAAGTAAGGTAACGCCTATAATTCCCGAAGAGGTAGGCAGAGGAATAGAGACCTCTCCCACGTTTTACCACTTACATTTACATCCCACTATGTAAAAGGTGGTGAGCCTATTGCCATACACCGAGCACATACTCAGACACCGAACCACTATTAGAAAATCTAAATTAGAAAGATTAGTAATGCCACACCCGAGAATCGAACCCGGGACTTTCCGATCGGCAGTCGCATTTGCAACCAACTCAACCAACGCGGTAGTAACAAAAATTACAATAAATAAAAACAAAAAAATTATAATTATTACAGACCGTTCTGCATATTGAAACTTGTCTAACATTGACTTAAAACATATGCAAAGCTAAAGTGACAGACTAATAAATACTTACTTGGCGTGTCCAGATCACTAATAAACTCCTCAGTTTCAACAATCCCCTGGCTCAAGGCTGCCATCGCGATGACGACTAAGAAATGCATAAGTCCACCTCCAGCCTTCACCCGTGAAAAGTTCACAGGCACACTTACTAGTGAAAGCTCCATAAAAACACATTAATTTAGCGCACCGACGATTATAGACATGGCATAATAGACAAATATTTGAAAAATTTAAAGTTAATAGTTAATTAATTTTATTGTAATAATATTTCGTATATTCCAAAATTGAAATTTTGCGCCAATAGCGCAGGAACACATCACAAGCACTGCAAATCCAAAATCAAAGTCGGTTTTCAAAATATATATCGACTTTTAGTCACTGGTTCATAGTGAAAGTGCACATGCTTCAGTAAGAAATTACGTCCTGGACGGTTATAACCAAAGCCCATGAAGCGTAATGCACGTGTTTGTTAACTGTAAACAATATCGCCTTGATAAACACGTGATCGAAAGCCGACGCAAGCGTGCGTACTTCGCAGCGCCACGGGGCGCACTGATCGAAAAGCGATATGCGGGGAACGCTTCGAAAAATAAATCCAGCTTCCAAATTCGAAATTTGAATCTGTGTTAGCAATAGTGTAATTTCTATTCGGCTAACAACCAAAGAACTCCCGCTCGAATTTCGACACTGCGCCCGCCGCAAATAATACGGAAGCGAAAAGAAAGAAAGACTACAAATTTCAGCGGCTCTGATACTAAAAGTAAAAAAAAATCCTATGCAATTTTAATGCAATAACATCATCATTTATGAAGGTAATTGTTAAAACCTTCTCATCGTAATTAGATAACACAATTCCTGTTTCACAATGCCTCGAAATTTATTAGGTAAAAAAGCTTTGGCATTATCTGTGGCGCTTGAATATGAAACAAAAGCGTGTTCGTGTTCATTATTGTGTTCTATTTTGAGTTATACCATTTCATTGTACCTATTATTCTATAGGATCGTAAATAAATTAATTACGAAACGTGACTGGAAAACTATAATTATAAAATAATGTAAAATATTATTTGTACGCCATAGTATTTTGTAGAATTTTAACAAACTCAGATGTTTGGCTTATAAAGTCATTGGCAAGAACGCAAGGGAGCTGCCTCAGACAACCCTATTAAATTTTAGTTGATTTCAGCTGTTAAACCTTCTCAAAGGGTCCGAAACTATTCATTACCTCCCGGCAGAAAGATTGAAACCGTTTTATCGCTACACATGCTAATTAAAACATCGAAATTTGAGGAACTCCCATTCATAGTTCTTCTACTCTAGAGCGAGTTCAGCAATGGGCAATATAAACCACCTTTATAAATCTGTTGTAAAACATTTTTTTACAATGGCAATAGTTTTTTATAACTCTAAGGTGTGCAGGTTTCCTCGCGATGTTTTCCTTCAACGTTATAACAGGTGATATCTAAACTTGAAACGCACAATTTTTTTAAAGAAGTATGCGCTTGGATATGAAGCCGGGCGCTCGGAGTTAGAGGCGGAATTTCGACCACTAGGCTAAGACTGCATTAATTATTACGCTTACAATATAGTAAAATACAATTTATAGAATTTATTTATTTATAGAATGATCCAGCAGACACTCTTATCGTAATGCAAAATTACTGTTATCCGATAGTTTTGTAACGATTGTCATTTAAATATTATAACATAATTAATAATACCTCTACCTACTCTTTATCTACTCACTCTGCCTCTACCTGCACTGCCTCCGACTGCCGCCTACTGTCTGCGTCCACTGCACTCTGCCCTCCAGGAAATAAAGGCATGCTGATCTATTAATATGCCAACTGGATACTTGTATACATAATTATATGTTTAAATGTTGCCACAGCCCCGGCGCAACAAAAGCCTGAGGAATGTAGTATAGAAAGCGCCACTTACGACGCGCCCCGGCTTACCTAAAACATACAATGCTCCACACGTCCCTAGTTAGCTCAGCTTTAAACAACTGCGTAACTTATGCGTTCTTACTTTAATTGGTTGTTTGTTTGTTTGAATTAGTGTGCGGATAAATTGAAAGTAGATTCTATTGTTATTGCAATGGGATTAGATTGTTATTTTTTTGTATTGATACGTAAAAATCATTTTCGTTACCCATAAAATAAAACGGTAAGAATGTTTTAACATACAATTACCTAAATATTATTTAGAAAGAAAGAAAAAAGACAGAAAGAAAGAAAATACATTTATTCAAGGAATAACATTATTAAAGCAACGGACGCCAAATATCACTATCTGTACAAACTTACGATGCACCGTCCACAATTATCCTGAGCTTCATACATGCATGCTGATTTCGACAACTAACACCCTCATCAGATATGATAACTGTTTAGGCTGGAAAATACTATGTTTTTTCACCAATATGATTGCATGCATATCCGCAAATGTTTCACGGGGATTGTATAATATATTTTATAGATTGTTGTCTCTAAGTTATCTAAGTGTTTCTAGAATTTTATCTCGATCAAACTGTAAATAATGTACGAGTATATCAAACGCGCATCGCGCGAGCCTCCAGAACACCAATAAAGCTTTACTCACAATGTCGATTATTTACTGTCCTGTATTGTATTTGTAATTTATTGAAATTCTTCAATTTCAATTTAAGTCAACATATTCGTTTAAGTGAATATTAAATTACTTTTTCCTTGAATTCTTACGCAATCTCAGCTTACTTTTGACTTACCATCAATATGACAATCTAAACTCCTTTATTTTACTCTACACTAACAATTTTACACGACATTAAATATGATTTTTTTTAATGTTACTTAAGATGGCAACATTAAAAAATGAACAAAAAATCTAGTAGACAATAATCAATTTATGCTTAAAAATTGCTCCATACCTGTGTAAGCCACACAAAATTGTATAAGTGTGTTTATTTATACCGTTATTATTGAATTCAAGTAGCTTCATATTGGATATCATTGGATATCATATTGGTAGGATTGGCATATCATCTTACACTCCTGGAATTGCGACACAGCGCAGCTTAGATAGACGCTGCTTGGCTTAGCCGCGGTGGCTTAGCCGTGATGTATTATGTTCCAAATTGCTAGTCAGCCTAGGCGCATCGTTATCTTAGCTTAACAGCTGGTAAATGTGTATAATTCACGAGTTCATAGATACGTTTTTATTTTTTATAGAATTAACGACTTTGACCGCGTGGCGTTCTAAAAGTCATAATTCCATAGATTCTAAAATGAACGTAGCCTAAGTTATTCATTACATCAGCTACCTACCTGTGGATGTCTCTTCAGAATTGGTCCAACCGTTCCACAGATAAGCCGAAACAAAATGACAGACAGACAGACAAAAATAGTAAAAAATGTTATTTTGTTATACCGTGTAATAAATACCGTGTATGACATATTCATTTAGTAAAAAAAGAGTTATTTTTATTTTACGGACAGACACTCGAATTTTACTTATTTGTATACATTATCAACGAATAGCATGCCACGCGAAATTAAACACTATAATTCATACACTTTATATTTACCTTCGTTAGGACGAGAGTCGTAGCGAGGAACACGTCTGAGAACCATATTAGATTACGTCGTTTGTACTTGTATGTGTTTCAGCATTTCTGCACGAATATTACAGTACAGAAGCAGTCGTCTCAAAACACACAACGATAAATGCACCAGACGCAGCGGACAGAATTGAGGAATCCTATGTTAAATGAGGTTTCTCTGTCACATAAACCTAAGTGAACATTCGCGATCGAACCTATACGATCCTATAGTATTAGGAGCGCCAATGGCTGCGTTATACGGCCGTTAAATTTAATTACACGTAAGTAATTAGGAATTAGGAGCCTCAATTTTTTAGGTCAGCGCTCAAATATAAGGCTTTAAATATACAGTAAAGCTCCACTTACCTCCGCTCTTAAGCTTAACTCAACTTACGTTGTAAAAGTCGAATGATCACCGTAATATTATTCAGCAAATTCTTTTACACTTTTCTATAGTACCAACTATAATGATACCGAGGCGGAATTATTTTTTTACGTACATATTTATTACGTGCTCTTTGCCTACCCCGTAAGGGACTCGGCTTGAAGATATGTATGTATGTATGTACGTACATATATACAATATACATTTCTAATGGTAAAGTAATGTTTGTATTTCAGCTTCACCAACGAATACACTAAATTACGTGCTTTTCTTAGCTAAAAAATTACTTAATTTTTTTTAAATGAAACGTGAGCCTAGCTATTCCATAGTGCGATTTGAACTTAACTGGTGAATCTTGGGAGTGTCTGGATTTTTCTGTCTACCTCTTTGAGGAATACAGGCGTGATGGCGTAATGGTTTAAACCATTAGTCTATCACTGCTGCACTAATATTATAGAATATTACATAATGAAAGTAATTGACTTAAATATTCTAGTAGAAATTTCTAGTTGCAGCTGCGAGTCTGGATTCGTGGACGGTGTAGGGAAATAGGCTCACTAAACTCCTTCGTCTACCACTTCGGGGATTACAGACAGATGAATGTGTTTCTTACCATTAGAGATTGGGGTACAGCATTTCCCAAAACGTTAAGGTAAAACGCCGCTAACTCTAGATTTAAAATTTAAATCTCCAATTGTTAAATTAATATAACTAAAATTATTTGTATGCTGCCACACTCAAATTGCATTATTGTTATCTAAACCACTCCACCTTGGTGAGAATAAGGAAAAGTATTTTAATAAATGTATTACATATCATTATTACACATTTTTTTATTCGCCACGACACATGCAAAATTTTATAAAGTATTCTATTATTTCAAAATATATTTTCTTATATCCTTGCAAGGTATTTTATGCGCATGTTTGTATGCCTCGTTCTGGTACAGCGGAGTGTTGTTCCATTGTTTATTGCAACCTGTCACCGTAATCCGCTAACAGACTGACAATATTAATATGATCGTGTCTACCATACCGTGCTGTTGGCTTGGTTTGCGACATCTGGCTTTTGCCTTTCCACCTAGTCGGGAGCTTCGTGCGCTCTTTATCCAGCCGTGGTCTCCCTTCCAGAATCCGTTTCTTTAACGGCTATTGGTGTTCAGGAGTTATGGCCGGCCCTCTGTCTCTTCAGATTGTTAACGCTTCAAGCGAAAAAAAACAGTTATCCCGGTAGATATTATGCAGCTTCTATCAGCGTGATTTAGAATCACTTGTATCAAAGAGGATTATAAATATTTGCAGAATGTAACGATTAACTAAAAAGTAAAGTCAATGTCGCTTTAAGGGGTTTTCGATCTCAAATGCAGTTAAAAGTCTATTAAAAGATTCCACCGCACTTCCTTTCAATTAGGGCGTCATTTGTAATCTTATAAAATCATCGCTTCAAAATATTCCCGCGCGCAGTTTGCAATATTTTTATAAACTATATGTTGGCAAAATTGAATTTGGGAGCGCTGCATTTTTTTTTGGTAAATAGTCGAATTATAAAAAGCGTTACAAAAGCAAAACAATTATTATGGTTTCTGGTCAAAATGTTTGGTATTTTCTGACCTTTCATTATCTTGCATATTGTAAATACTCAGTATTAAACTTAACTGAAAATAACCGTTGAGTATTTATGTATTATGAAAAGTATTCAATTTCAATAATCCGCACTTTATACGTCAGTTTGTGTAAATAATTAATGTAAAGTATGTATAAATAATGAGTTATTTACAGTATATATTTTCTACTATACACATGAATACATTTATGTTAATTCTAGAAAAGGATTTCTATTTAAAATACCTTCTTACTTGCGATCATAGAACGTTTGAATGACCTTAGAGTTTTCCAACTACATTGTGCACGAGCTGGGGTTAATGAGGCCTTTCCTCAGTTTAACGAAACCGAGCGCAGGTCCCCGAGAAAAAGGATTGAAATCATAAAGTGTTACTTAATACTGCGGAAGTACCTCTATTGGAGATACCTATTAATGGAGATACCTGTTAACAATATTTGCTATTAACCCTATTTGCTAGATTTGGGTAGCTTCGATGTTGACAATTGACCCAGCCAATACTCGTAGTAGACCTCACACAGGACACTATTTTTCATGTGAGACATAAATATTTACTTATTGAAGGCCAAAGTGGAACTATTAGTAAAACTATCAACAATATAGTATTTTTTTAACAAAGGAAAAAGAAATTAGTTTGATTAAGATAGTGTTCCCTGACCAAAATTTCCATTAACTAGTTACTGTTCTGACAAACATTTTATGCCAACGCTACTTTCATTAAAGCCTTCAAATATGTTGGTGTAATGGAAAAAAATGTATTGCAGTGATAACCTAGTGGTTTGAAATACAACGTCTCACTTTCTGAGATCGGGTTCAAATCCCAGGCGCGCACCTCTTAAAAATGTGCGTTTTAAATTTAAATATCACTTGCTATTACGGTGAAGGAAAACCTCGTGAGGAAACCTGAGTCCAGAAAAAAAAATTGTTCTCTAAGATGTGTGAAGTCAACCCGCCCTTGGCCAGCGTGGCAGACTACGGCCTTAACCCTCTCATTCTGCGAGGAGACCCATGTTCCAGCAATGGAATGATAGAAGGGTTGATATCGATCGATCGATCGATCGAATGAAATTGTCCTTTGGAGTCTGTTCTTTACGAAACTTGCGATTTTATCATTATTAGCCTACCTCAGTCCACTGTTGGGCATAGGTCTCCAAGAGAGCGCCATCGTGCCCTGTGCTCGAGCCACGTCCAACTTATACCTGCAACGTGTCGTAAAACGTCATCTCATCTATAATACGTAATAGTTGATATAATACGCGAGTATAATGTCGTGTAATTTCCTAGATTTATCTTGAGAATATCGTGCGACCTTGTTCACGAGGAACTGATGGCTGTTGTACGCCCACACGCGAGTATTAACATAATGTATTTCCCTATACTTAACGGTACAAACGTTTTCCATACATATGAAACTTTTCGAATGTAATTATAATACACGTTTCTGAAATAGGTAGGTATACGCAAAACACATATTTCCGAGCTCCAGCTACGAAAGCCTGGAGGTGTTGTAAGCATTTATCACTGTCCTTATTATTCACATCAGGTTCTTTACAGTCCACCCTGAGTCTACACACGGAGCACAAAGTGCTAGATATTCGTGGCATTGGAAACCTGAACGAAAAGCAAGCCAGGCACTCTCTCAACGCTCTAGTTTCCGATACTTAAAATTAATGCAAGGATGTAAAATTTAAATATACTAGAACAACAACGGTTCCAGTTTTATCTGCGGTACTTTTTATCACGTTTGTATGAACAATTTACGACTGTTCAGTGTTTACTTGCAGTGCTCATAAAATGGATGAAAACACTTTCAGGTTTATCGGATCTCTCTCATGGTTGTCAAGTGTGGTATACGTTACTAAACAATCTTTCTTCTCGAAAAGTTTACAATGATCATTAACAGTCATTTAATGAATACCTACAGACGACTATTAGCTCTGATTGCACAAGAGCAGAGCTTCAGTATCACTCCAATGTCGATACGATGACACTTACGACCATTGCCGTAGTTCAAGTAGCGATAAGCTAGGTCGTAACGCCTCCTATCAAAGTAGCCTTTGTTCGCCTCGGAAATGTCAAGCATTGCGCTTACAGACAGATATGAGTAAAGTTATTGTGTAAAATATACAGTACTTGAGCTACATGGAATGTAAATTATTTTATTATTGTTTATCAATAGTAAGCTTAATGCAAACTGGAATTTAAACAGTTAATCCATAAAAACACAAACTCATATAACGAATAGATCTCTTACGAATTAACTGAAGTGATGGGGAGAATTTGGCAATTTCTATTATCTATATGAAAGTTGTGTGTGTGTATGTGTGTGTGTGTGTGGTATCAAACAGTCGTTTAGTATGAAAGTGTACCGAGGTTAATGTTCCCGACGTCAGCGAGGTTGACGCGTAGAATACGAGATTAGTTCCTTTGTATCCACAAATTCGATATGAGCCGAATAGGTGGCCACCGTTCGCACGAGTGTGCTTTATTATAAATGCCAATCTGGAACTTACATATGAATGTTACATATGCAAATTGTTTTCTTGGAAATAAATTTTGTTCGTTGAATACGTTGAGCACTGTGACATTACTCCAGATTACTTACAGGGTAGGCAGAGAGTATTTATTGCCAAATATCTCTATTCCTATAACCCTGACGTGCGGCTTCCTCATTCATCACTCGATTTCAGAAACTTCCTTGATTAGATTTTAACCGTTAATCTTTTTTATCACGGGTCGGTGCAATATAAAACAGTATGTATAATAGTTAATAACTCGATGGTTCAATAACCTTTACGGCCGACTCAAGTAAAAACACGAACCATTTTTTTAAACTTTGACTTGAGTTCTAAAAAACACGAGTAGGCGCGTTACCAAAGGCGAAAATATCACGAAGTATGAAATTAACATCGTCAAAAGGGAATTTCGTGAGAGAACATCAAACTACTGGTATTTCGTTTGAAGGATCTCATTAAGACGTACGGTACCTACATTTATTACGTTGTTTTGTTAAAAATAAACATTAAGCTGGCGTTAAC
>DWEI01001005.1:0-18239 GCA_018245875.1 Mysoria ambigua | reverse complement strand
AGTTCAAATTTAGTACATCGCTAATGTTTCTTCTTTAACGATATATAATGCTTGAATACGATAAAATAATCATTATCCTCATCATTAGCACCGTATTGCAGCCCACTGCTGGATATACGTCTCCCTTAGGGGTTATGCCCATAATCCTCACACTGGGCACGGTTTTCTATAGGCCATTAAAACATTGTGAACGAAAACAAACTATTTAAGCCAATTAATTGAGTTCCTAAAATTAATTTAGTACATTGCTACATTTTGTTCATTAATGTTATTATTTATATGACTAACAATACACTTCGATGTGTCGCTTACGATTACAAAATTAACCTAAAATAAACATCCAGCTCGATCGCTACTTCATTACCATAAAAGTGTTTTTACACTAAAAAGTGGTACAAAGTCACTTGCTAAAAGGTATTACATAATTGTGTTGAAGTAGAACGTGCAAATTACAATAACATTTGCTGCGAGCGTGACTTGGTGTTGCCGCTGTCCCATGAGAATTTTTGAGGCCGCCATTTTGAAACTGGACATTCGTCAAATGTTTATCGATGCAGCGTAAGTTATTAATTAATTTAATTAACGTAATTAGATATATTAAAGAATAGGTTTTTGAAATATAATTTCGGTTAGTGTCGAAAACCCGGTATTTTAAAGGATTTCTTCGTTTAATTTTTGCTCATACGTTGTTTAGTTTAGTTTATACGTTGTTTATTTTAGTATTATTTATTCCGTAGTGCGTGTACGGCCACAGCAACGAACATTTATAAAGTAAGATAGATTTAAGTTTTATCAATCCATTTTCTTTCGTTATGAACGTTTGAGAAGTCATTTTCTAAAGTTGGATTTACCAATTTGTTTATGATATTTCAGGGACTGTGTTGCTATATACAATCTTAAATTACATTTTCCACTTTTGTATTGAGTGAGTTGTATTAAACTATGTTCATTTGTGTTCACTTGATGAGATGTAATAAAAGTCCGTTGAGCAAAAAATGCAACATTTGCACGTTAAGGAAAATTTTACAGTGATTCTATTGTCACGGTTGTGATCACAGTACCTACTTATACACGTACTGAGTTAAGATTATGTGTGATATCTGCACCATTATTTCAATATGAACGCAGCGAGAAGTTACTGATAAAGTTTGACGTTGCAATACAGCTGAACGGAACAATGCATGTGTGTACGTAATATTAAGTACATCCATATAAATATTCCCTAGTGAGCTAACAGCGTACGATGGGTCCCAACACCAACGATCCTCTAGACATCTGTTTAAGGTCGTCACAGACGGAAATGTGAAATATATTAATATTTTATTAATTACTGTTTTATTCTATTCTAATATTCCAATTTATTCCAATTCCAAGGTACTATAATATAAATGATATTTATATTGTTCGTTTGTCACGACGGGATCGATAGTATTTCTTATATTAGACGAAGTAGAGAATTTTATTTATTTTACTCTTTTAGTTTTCAGAAGAATATATCTATAAAACCTATATAAATACTTATAATAATGTTGTAAAGAGGTAAAGTATGTACCTAATGCTGAGCATTTTACATACAAAATAAACACATTTGATTCAAAATGTGTATATTTCATATTGAAGCTACACCAAAAATAATCTATATAAGAAGACATTTTATAAAAGCGAATAAATAAACGAGCAATCTTAAATAATTTCAGCGTCGTATTAAGCTTTCTAAAGTCGCGATATTATTTATTCATATGTTTTGATTAATTTTTGTCAACACGCGACAAAAAAAAACTGCCAATTCGTTTGTATTAGCAGCAATGTACGCCCGATCGAAATTTAGCAGTCGTTGGTAGGTTCAGAGCAATGTTGGGTGAAAGCTGATCTTGAAATGAAAGTAGCTCTGGCGTCTACCGTGGTAGTGGCGGACGGGGCGGCCGGCCGCCGGCCCGGGCCCCGTCGCTGCCTTGTATCGTCGACCCGCGTGACATGTTTTCTCATCATTTCACTTATTCAAATCTACATCCTACGACTCTTGTATGTTTATTTCCTCGTTTTGATTGATCTATGTTATGTTGCGTGTGGTAATGTTTGTGTTGTAACGTATTAGCAACAGTAATGTGTATTCGTTTTAGTATGTTGCACGTATTAGATGCAGGCGAATGAGAAGGAAGCGAAACAGTCATATTTGGTTAGAACTCGACTAATTGTATCGGTGTAATTTCGTTAGAAATGGACCTAGAATTTAGTTATTGTATTGTATGGTTAAGTTAAAGTAGATATAATAGAAAAAGAAAATTTGCTTTTGTTTTTAATCATTGTGTTATTTGATTGTCTCTTGGAATAAATACATTGACGCCTCTATTTTCCATGGGGCATGTACTTCTGAACCTTCATATAATGTCAACAAGGGACTGGCACCCGAATTGCTAATTGCCAATTGAATAAAACTCTGGTTATGCCATGGTGTATCCTGTAGGTAAACAAAAGTAGAATGTGAAAAGCCTAGGATGGTGCTAATACGCTGGACGAAAGCTATCCAACAGTCGGCTGAGACAGGCTTATGATGGTATCCTGCTCGCGAATCATTGCAAAATAATGTTAAGATCTATTTTTATTACTTGTATTCTATAAAATACTGCGTGATACAATTTTGAATAAACATATTAAACTAATTGTCAGTTTAAGACGAAAAAATGAATTTAATTTTTAAAACAAAATTATTATAAACAAAAGTGGTATAATTTATTAAATTGCCATATTTTAAAATCCTATTTTTTAATGTCCATGAAGCTTATCCAGTAACACATATGGAAAATCTTGTAACAATACATATTATATGGCAAGTGCGTATGTTGTAAATAAAGTATGGATGCCGTTTGTTCAAAACAGCAGAAGTGACAGAGTGTGTTTTCACGGATTACGCAAACTATGTTGAAAACGTTGTAACCAAACGTTAACTTTTATTGTACGGCTTGCTGGCACGGTCTTGCGAAAATGTAGACATGGGCATTAAAATGCTTACGGTAGGTACGTTACTATGCACGAAACGGAATATTCATAGTGAACAAAAAAATTTCTAAAACGACTTGTCTATATCTTCTATATTCATGAGGGTAGATTGAAATAAATTTAATGGAAAATTAATAAAATCCATGATGAGGATCGGTCACAATATTATTATTATCAAATTCTTATCTTCACGCCATGCCTTATACGGGGTGGCAGAGAGATCCGAGTGCCAAATATCAAAGAACAAAATTGTCTATTACAAGTTATTCGTAGAGTAGATATACGTGTTCGTTTTCAACTCACAAAAATTCACACAACGTAATAGACACTGATGTAACAAATATTGCATTAGTATTTAATTGCTTATGCGATTTAATGTTAATTTAGCGGATAGTAGAGTACAAATCTTATACATATTAACGATCAACACGCAGCTGTCTGTCTTAGGAACATTATGTCATGTCTTTTATTAACAGTACGTACGGTATCTATACGTTGGGTTATATTTATTCGTGGCTACTATAGAACACCGTTTTATTTCCGGAGGACGCTGTTGTTCTCTTGTTTTGCCTACAGCTGAACGGGGCGCGATCGTAAAAATGGCCGACTGCGATATAGCCGGGAGCCAGTTTTACAATTGAAAATAGTAATTCGAACGATGAGCTGCGAAGATACTCGTAACAATAACGAGCTTTGATTATCGAAATGAAAAAAATATATATGACAAATTTATCTAGGTTAATTGAAACATCACGTCTGTTACTCTCAATAGGCATTTGATTGTGATATCATACATGGTTCTATTGCCTTACATCGGACGTGAACCCAGGCGTCATGCTTCAGGCCAAATTTCAATCTGGAACAATCCAAATTGAAGTTTACAAGTATGTATAACTAAATAATTGGGTACATTATGACAAAAATACATTGGAATTATTTGAAAAATAATAAAATACGTTTATTATCTTAAAAAATAAATGTGTCCGTTGACTAGCTGTTATGAGTAGTTTATATTGTTAGGGTGTTTAAAAGGTCAAGGGGTTGGTGCTCCCGAAGGTCAGCGACCAGGTAGAATGACCGTTTTATACGTCTTCGATAATTCCAGTTAAAAAATACATATTTCAGCTTCCAACAAAGTCGTTCTCAGGCGCAGGCGTGACGCTCAACATGCAACATTATAACGGTATTTCTAACATTTGTAAGGCGTATGTTCATATGTAATTCGTAATATTTGTTATCGTGTTAGTGTCTTGTTCTACCGCTAGACATAGGCTCCTCCCAAACTACCCTCGTCGTGTGTTGTGTTAAAAATATATGCCATTTCGCATTTATCCCTCTTTCTTAACAAGTATGAAGAATAGACAAATGAAGGAGATATGAGCGGTAATGTCTCTTAACTTTTCAATGGCGAAGAAGTATAAAGTGGTAATTAGAACAGGACGAATTAATGGACGTTGACGTGGCAGAGGTTCGTGGGGTGACCTCTGGTCTTTGACCTGCCAACACTAGTTCTTATTGAGCTACTTATCCTATTACGCAAGGACTAAGTCTTAGTCAGTGATTAAGCCCTACCACTAGACAGAAATTCCCATGTAATTTCTTTCAATATTAAATTATGCGAAGATACATAATATGTACATACTTAAAGAGGAATTGAGAATCGAAGAAAGTGTTGCAAAATTGTACTGGTACAGTTACAGAAAAAGAAAGTGTGCCGTCAAGTAATGATTGCCTTTTTAATAAGTTTAAATATTACTTTGATTAGCTTAAATACCTATTTAGCAATTTTTTTTTAGATATAAATTCAATATAAAACAATTCGCTTGTTAATTCTTTATTACAGATCTAACTGTCGCATTTAAAGTTATATTTACTGTAGTATGGGTACAATTAAATATATATATACAGTTTCTTAAAAGAGACTACAAAAGGAAAAATAATAAACAAGTATTATAGAATTTTTATACATTCTATCTGGCCAAGAGGTTACTTGAGGTTAGGTTACATTTACAATAAACTGCACAGAAATGAGTTTAAATTTTTATACAGGACAAAGAAATATATTATTTACAGCTATTTTAATAACATAATCGCACGCGATTTGAAAAAAAAAACGAGAACGCAAAAGAAAGTAACGTACCGGAAGTCGACTCTTAATGATTATTGAGGTCTGTAAACATATTTTCATCGAATATTAAACACGCGAATTTCCTCGAACGGACGGGCAGAGGAGAGCCACAGAGGAGCTTCCACAATTCACCGGTCATGTTATACATTCCACATTCACAACTCATTGGTTGTGGTGTTATATTGACATTCCACACGGGAACACGGAGTGAGCCTTTTGCCATTCGTACTCCGTTCTACTACTGGGACTTTCAACTTAGAAAAAAACAATTTGAACATAAATAATCTATTAAACCTAGTTCACTGAGTACATATGTTGTTATTTCAGTTATAATTTATACACAAATATACATTCATACGAATATTGTTATCGATGAGTAAGTATTCAAATGTCGGTACGCGTTTGTAAACGTAACATTCTTAGTGCAGATTATGAAGGTCCATTAGCTCGGTCACATACAGATCAAAGCTATGTCCGCTCAGTTCACACATCGAGTTGTTTTCATACAAATGTAGTATGTATGTATGTGTAGGGTAGATATCAGCCATTGTTCTACGCTATTTTCTCAGCTCGCACTCGAGACATCACGCTTATCTAATTTTACACGATTTTAATTATAGAAGAATAATTATGCTTAAGGAAAAAATATATTCAAATTGTATGGTTCAATGTGTATACAAGTATAAAGTAGATACAATATAAGTAACTTTTGTTATTTTTTGTAGGAAATATGTATTCAGGATAGAAATACAGCTGCTGAAATAAATTAACGTGTAAGTAGAAATTATACTGTTTCGCGGATTGTTGGCTTCGGCGGTGGTGAAGCGTAAAAACAAGGCTTTTCAAAGGAATAGTAATTTCAAGAGGTTTAATTCTATTTGAGATTGGGAACAATTCAAATGTGATAAAATGGCCGCTTCTTGAACAATATGTATTCTCATATTTATTATTATAATATTATTGCTATAGGCTCACGTATTATTTTATGGTTGAACGCGTGACACCCCTCTGCCTACCTCCCAGCAGAAATATAGGCTTGACCTTGTGTTACCTTAATATAATCAAAATAATTTAATATTCAGACATGTATACTCAGTATTGTCCAATGTCTTTCTATGTAATGAAATGTACTCAAATGAATATCACACGGTTTCATTGATTTCATGTTACCTTCGAGGTATTTTTGTTGCTCAGAACAGTCGCCCGTTGACCTCACGAAGGTTAAGTCGTTGAGGGTTCGGATCGATATAAAATAAATGTAGGCATAGGTAAATACCGGGTGAACACGTAAGCGACTCCACGGCCGCCACCGTGGGCGGTACATATTGAGCGTTTCAGAGCTCCTTGGATGTAGAGTATAGAGTAGGCAGACTGGTAACCAAAACCGTATAAAATATTTCGCCTCCATTAAGAACATTGCGTCACTGTTGCAAGAGCGTGTGGCTCCAATTGATCATAAATTGAGACTAACACGCGTGTGCCGCGCTCGATCTCTTGTGGTAACCGGCCATTAGAACTCTGCAACTTTTATTTTTGTGACTTCAAAGCTTGTTTTCACGTACATTTCTATACCCATTTAAATAATGCATCTAATATTATTTTTATGATTTATTGTTTTAAATTTTAATGCTACGTTTCGTCTATTTAGCTGCTCGAGGCGTTCGCTCTCAGTACTTACTGCATTTAGTCTATCGAGCAAAGAATATGTTATACATAGAATATAATACGTTCGACCTACTTCATACAGGACGTATGTTAACTGCAGTCGTACCTACTGCACTTGGCCAATAGTTAGTCTTATTCCTGCTTATATAAATTAATTCTAAGAGATTTATTACCAAGTAATATAAATAGGTCTTACGCAAACTATTGGGCCTACGCATATAAAGTCTTGTTTAAATTTGTTGCATGGGCGACAGTAGCCAGTTGTAACTGTCGTGCTACTTGTTTGATATTTTTTTACATTATAAAGTCCAAGGACACCCATTTAAAGAGATTTATGTTCTTTTATAGAAATCGTTCCATTTTCAAATAGTTTAATATGAATGCCAACTATGAGTACGTTTAACTAATGAATGATGTTGCTACTGATGTGTACCGTAGACCAACACCGTAATTTCATTCATCAGCCACGAAGCACCAGTGCGGAAGACGAGGTGTGTTGTAACGGGAAATGCATTGTGGTGGAGGTCGTCGACATGGGATATTTCTATTCACTGCCATTAAAATAGAAAGTTATTGTCGATAACAACAAGTTTATATTTTTCTCTTTCATGTACAACTCAACTCAGCACAAATAGATGAATGTGTGTTAGGCTGTTTCACTGTATGTTTTAAAATGCAAACCGTAACAAATGTATGATTGATATTTCAAATGAACGTTTCATCTTAGTAATGAACTATATTTTTGATAAAAACTAAACATTTAATGCTGTAATCATTTTTTTATATTATACGCTCCTAATTCATATAGCTTTTTAATATTTAACTATGATTTTTTTAAACATTAAAACATTTTTTAAAGTAATGTAATAAACTTTTTTATATTAAGGTAAATCGCTTTAAGTATCGTCAGATAGAGTGATATGATAATAGGAATATAGTATGGAATACGTGTATGCACGCAGCTAGACGCCAACATACGGATGTACGGTGCACGGACAGCGCGGACGGTGTGGGCGTCGCCCCAGCGGCGGCCCCGCCGACACCGATGTACTGCGGTTTCACCACTTCGTAACCATGATTGACACTGCACGCTAACCCACCGACGATGTCGACGTGGCGGCCCAAACGTGCCCAACCGGCCGGCCAGCTTACTTAAAAATACAAAAAGAAAAACTTGTGCTCTTAATTCATACCGTTTCATTTGAATTCTAATTGTAATAGTAAAACGATGATGACTAACATGTGCATTCATGCATGCATGTTACACTAAGTGTCATTTTATTAGTCACTTTAAATTAATTATTATTATTATTATTTCATAAGTTATGAATTGGCTAAATGTAAAACTATAGTTCAATAATTCATTACATTACAAGTATTCCAACGAATAGCTCAATAAACACGGACTGCTCGCAAAGATTAAGAAAGGACCCAATATTAGCATACAAGGTAACTTAGCAGCCATTGTCGGTGTTTAGTACCTACATTGTTCAAGGTTAGTTGAATTGTATGGTATCGAAGTCGCGTATCGAGCGCTTGCTAATTCATATAGTTACGTCTCGTATCGGAGTGTCATGTCGCTTTATAAGGTCTCCGCGTCGTATTGAAATATCAATACGACGCTGTGATACGCGCGGCACGGTCCCCAATGTTGTACACTGTTCAAGTGCATGTTTGTGGCGCACGGGGGCTTATCAGTATGCTTTACGCAGCGTTATCGCCGAATCGGAAATCCGGCCACGTTTTGTTATTTAGAGCGAAACTTTGCCGGGTAAAAGCGTCGATGGCCCGCGAACCCGTCGACAGGAGTGTCGGAATGGCGGCCAGTCTCATACGTATGCGCGGCCGGCCGGTCTGCATGTGTACACACTTTCTCCGACTGTGTACTCTTGATACGTGACATCGATTTTCGGCCCCAATCTACGTCATCGGTGCGTTCGAACGTCGCGCTCGTTTGTGCGAGTCGATAGGTTAGATTCATTTGCAGCCAGCCCGTACGCGGCCAGCTTGGCACACTAGTATACCCTTCACGTTCTGACACTAGATCCGGTTTTGATAATAAGACGATAAAAGGATTGTTTGAAATAAGTCACTAATAATTATCTGTATGGTTCACGACACTGTTGTAGATAATATTTGTAGTATAATATTTGACAGGAATACAGACCTTTGAAGGCGTCTAATGCCGATCTTAAGACTATACGAATGGATGGTGATGTAAAAAATGTAAAAGGACTTTCAAGTGGTTGCGTTTGTATTGATCACTAAATGAATACGGTTGCCAAATATAAGTGTAATTAGCCGATGATACGGTATGATGTGTATCGGAAATTTCTACGGGCGGCACCTGTTAGCGGGCGTTGCGACAGCCAGGTTGTTCCGGCGCGCCGGCGATATGAAACCGGTTGGCGCGGCGCGCTCGCCTCCGACGGACGTTTACTTACCTGACACCGTTGCCCTAGTGGTACTGGGATATTTACCGCTAGCCTCACTGTTCCTATCGATGCAAGTGTATTGTAGGTATATTGCACTTCAGTTACAACAGTTGGCTATAGACTCACTCCTTCTACGATTGTGTCATGTATAACATGAGTGGTGAAACGTCAAAGTATAGCACATTACTCCTAGTTACTCCTTTGGGGAATTCAGGTGTAAAGATAAATAAAAATGTGCATGAAACTAGTGTAAATATTTATTTTCTTACATAAAATCAGATAGACAACATCATATATTTAGATGTGTGGCATGTAGAAATTATAAAAAAATATTGTAAAAAAAATATTCTTGAATAATCTAAAGCTTATCGGAATATGACCTAAATTATTTTTCATCTATTATAAGATCTGTTACAATTAATAATTACAGGCGTATTAGTAGTAAAACGTAAAGTAATTATTTTCTTTTTGAAATAAAACGACTCTTAAGGTTAACACGACAAAGGGAACTTAACCTTATTTTATGGCTATTATAGGAAGTTTAAAATATTTTGTTTCATATGAGTATTTCATAGCCGACATTTCGAGGATTGTATAGCTATAAAAAGCTTATAGGGTTCCAAGAAAGGATTTCAGAGGGGCAAAATGTTTGGCAAAAAATTAGACGGATGACATAGCTGTCATTTATCGTTTTTTTTAAAATGTGTTGACATGACGATGAATTTTATATTTTTTTTTGTAATTTTCAGTCTTAAGAGTACTTTAATACTTTTACATACATATATTTCTATACAGATGTAGTTATACCATATATTAAATTTTTAAATTGTTGTATTTAGTATCTCTTGTTTAACTTAAGTTTTACTAAGCGAGAAGTTTTAAATTTTCATTGTAATCCTAAAATAACCGTAAACCTATAATAATCTTGTAATTACCGTATATTCTAATACATTCTGTGTAATTTAAAATTTTATGTTTGAATTTATGTATAGTTGGGTAATCTGATGAATTCCTGGATTCCAGGTGCTGGGTATCATATGCATGGCGCTGGGCACTCCGTGGGCCTCCACGTGGTACGTGTTCGTCGCCGTCACCGCCTTCATCACGACGATTATGTGGACTTTGGTCTACTTCCTCAGCATCAGAGAAGCTCTTAAGATACCCATCAATTGGGTTCTGTCTGTGAGTACTTCGCATTTCTATTAATATGTAGATAACTTATTATTTATGTTCTATTCGGTATCCAGAAAGCCAATTTATTATCTAGAAACAAAATTGTATAGTGTTTAAGGAAATCTTCAGATTATTTATCGGTGAAACGTGGGAGGGTTCAGAATTCCTCTGCCTACCTTTTCAGGGATAACAGGAATGAAGTTACGTTTAATATTATTAATCAACCAGCCGTCAAAAACCCGCAAACGACCCAGCAAACTAAACGAACATTTAGTATTGTAAACACTTGCAAAATATCTTCAAATATTGCGTAGAACTTATTTGTGAAATTAGTAATTTTTTTCTCTTTCATTTGTTTTCAGGAATTGATCAGCACGAGCATAGAGACTGTCTTCTACTTCATCGCGTTTATAGTCATCCTCACTTCAGGGTACGGGAATTACGGGCGCAACGTCGCAGCCGCGGTAATTATTTTTTAGAATCTTGTCCATGGTTGTGTTTTGGTTATGGTCGCAGCATGATAATGGCTGCAATATAGTTATAGCAACGATACGGTTTTGGTTGCAATATGATAACGGATAAGTTGTGATTGTAATATGGTTATGGTTGCAATCTGGTCATGGTTGCTATGTCCTTTTAATTGTGCTATGGTTACGGTTGTTTTATTCTTGTAATATGTACATTATGTGTTCATGAGATCAGCACATGCATGACGTACTCATGACTAACGCGAATAGGTGTATAATCAATATACCGTGAGTAAACAAAACATCTGTCTTAAGCGTTAAGATGCATTGCAGAATTTGTTTTGGAAAATGTCTAGTGCTCACTGGACTGTTAAACAGGTCTTAACATGACGCTTTGTATTATAATAAGTTATCTAAAAGACCTTGTGCGCTTTAGCTGTAAACAATAGAGAAAAACAGATGGCGGTAATGTCGCACGTTTCGTAATCCATGCGTAAAGTCGTCAAAGGCGCAGCTATAATATGCAATAACATAGTGAGCTATAACATATTATTGTATGTTAATATCTATTTGCTACAATTAGCACACTACCATAGCTTAGCATACACAATATTACATTATATATCTCTACACTATATTACATTATATATATCTGCGGTGATTATCTATTCTATACATGGATACGTCTTGCTATATTTGGTTACATATTTTGACGACAAAAGAACGAATGGACTCTGGATTCAAATGTCGGAGCACACATTTTTGTAAAATAATCAATTAAACATTATATATCAGTTGCTCTGATGGGAAGGATAACATCTTGAGGAAACCAGCTAACCTTCGACATCTGCATAGTGTTCTGTAAGGCGAGTGATGTCTGCTAATCCAATGCTAGCCAGCTTGGCAGACTCTGGTTTTAACTCTTCTCTTTCGGAGCAGAGATTCGTATCCAATTGTGGAACCATGGAAACTATGGGTCGTGATGTGTCCCTTAAAACTAGAAATATGAATAAATTATTAATTTTACTAAATTCTGCTATTACTAACTAATTAATATTTATTTCGCCGCCTATGTTTGCTTACATCCGTAAGCCGTTCAAGAAGTTTCCATTCGAGACATTTTTACCATGTTTTCATAAGCACTTTATCATGAAATAATTTAAGAATTAGTTTCAAGTAAAGAAATTAGAGATTAATAAACTTTTTAAAAACAGAAATCAAATTTTCATTAACGTAAGCATCTACAATTTTTATAGTTCACGAACGGCTTCCGCAGCTTTTTAAAAAAAAACAAACGCAAATAAGCGCCGATACTAATGCTACTTGTGGTATTTAAAATCGATATTGTTAGCAAGCTTTCAGACATTCATCAACGTTCACTCAATTTGACAGATGTTTATTTTATGTTTTGTGAAAACCGATTAAAAAAAGCAAATTAGGTGCCTCTCAGTAATGGATTAGGATTTGATATTTGTGATGTCATGGCGTCGAATAAAAAACGTTATGAATGGATTAATAATCAAATTATATAGCTTCTAAGAAGCCGTTGTTTGCAATATGCAAGATGGCCGATATCGTTCAGTCTTCAGTCATTCATTCATTCAGTTGTTATGACTCGTAATTACACACATAAGAGGTAGCGGATGGCTTTAGTTGTTTATATTCCAGGCGGAGCCGCTTGGGCTCCCTACATGAAACGACAAAGTTGTGAAGGCCAGCACACCAGGAGAAAAATTCATCCTTCGTTGTTTCGGTGCGGGCTTGGCGTGTTAGTGACTGTGCGATTGTTTGTTGCCAGGTGTTCGGTATCTTCAACACGTTGGCGTACGGCTACAGCTCGTTCCTGCTGTTCCAGGAGCACCGCACCAGCGCGGCGGCCGCGTGAGCGCGCACGCCCCGCCAATAGTTGTTTATTATTATTTTTATCAATAAAAATACATTGTACAGTAATTATTTTTTACCAAGAATTAATTTAATGTTATATCATAAAACAACAATTGACGACAGAACGAAATATATTATATATCTACTTACAATTATTGTAAACATAACGAAATTGTCGTTAACCTTTGGTAAAGTATATATATAATTGTGTTATTTAATATTTGTTTATTTGATTCGAAAAAACAGCTCTTATTTATATTTTATTTTGGTATATCAAATTACCGTTTATCTAAAGTTTTTATTGTGTTCATATAACGGCATATCTTTTGTTAAATACTGTTTACAAACACAATTATATCTCTTATTTTTTTAACTCGACTGATGTTTATTATTATGAAATCTTCATAAACACGTGTCTATTTAAAATAAATCTATTTCACAAATGCACATACGTTGATAATATAAGACACATTGTGTGTAGCATAGGCTAGTCTCTGTAATATGCATCTTTGTACTAATTAATAAATATTAACAATTATGTATCAAAGTTCGATTTTTAAGACTCTATATACATAAAAATACAAACAAAGCTACAAAAAATTACAAATGACCATTTTTGCTTAATTGAAAAACATGTTTTATTATCCGTGTACTACAGGATAATCATGAATAATTAATATTTTCTTTGAATAATTACTATTTTGTTTAGTCGCGGCAGTTGCTTATTGATAAAAAGGTGGCACGAAATATTTTAAATATAACTGGTACTACAATACCCGCTGTCTCACGCAAAAACCCATCACATCGTATAATGATCTTTCATGTATGATATTAATAAAGTTGAGTTTTTATATTTTACTTATTGTTGACGTTATTATGTTTCGGATGTTGGTTAAGTGGAACATGTATGAGAAAAAGTGTACATTGCATTTCGTTTGATGAGGTTGTGAACTACATATATTTAAATCCGTGTTTTTTTTTTAAAACAATACACAATATCTCTTTCCAATGCGCTCGTACATTAGATATTGAAATCTGGTTGCGGTATACACGAGGTTTAGTTTATTTTAAAGTTTCATATAATTCCTGTTTATATGACTATAGTTGCAGTATCAATTCATGTTTCATAAAGAACTGCAAGTAACGTGTACAATTCAGAACGGTACCTAATGTTTTTTTTTTAAGGTGAAATTAATTTACACAATAGGTTAATTTGACTAATTTGTAAAAAGTTAATAAAATATATGTTAACACGTGCAATGTGTGGGTTTTATTTTGGATCCGCTCTCTAGTTTGTAGTATTAAATTCTCGTCTATGATATTGCCTTTTTATATAGTACATTCTATCAACAATAGAGCAAGTCACATAATGGTTGTTCTGTTGAATTTAGTTAAAAAAAAATGACTTCACGCCTGTAATCCATGAAGAGGTAAGCAGAGGAATGCAGAACACGAGAAGAAGTGATTAGTATTATTCTTCGTAAGTCACAGGTCAGGTCTTCATGTGCACGCGGGAGAGAGTGAAAAGATATTATTATTTTATGTCACCGGCACAGAGTGCGGTTTGGTTATCCTACTATATCGACATTTATTATCCTCTTGTATTTACATTTTTCACATACATTTATAACCTTTTGTATTGATTTCAACGGCCCCCGTGCTTATAAATCTAAAAATGATTAAATTTATTTTTTGTATAATCCTACCAAAACATATGTAGGTTACAAATGCTTTGGTGTCTCCAAAAAATGATCTTAAGTTTCGTGCACTTAGGTTAAAAGTCCCTTAGACTGAACAATTGCTACGAATATACATATATATTTAATTTCAGAATAGTTTTATAAAATCTTTATATTATTACTGTTCAACAATACGTATTGTTGAACAGTATGCTCCAGCGATTTCAATAGTATTGGCTTTAGGATAATCTTTGTCTTTGATCGTTGCTTCAATGATCTTTAGTCTTAGTCTACATCAGTAAAGGTAAAAATTAAGAATTATTCTGTCACAATTATTCATCATAACGAAGAAGTAAAAAGTTACCTTAAATGGTTTTAGTTATAGTTTCTTTAGCATAAAAAGAGATCTGAAACGAATTAAAGAGTTTAGCCTAGGAGGAGATTTGAAAAGAATAAACCCGCTTTAAAAGCCTATGAAAACACCCATGAAATTTTGCCAGTAGGTAAGTAGCAAATAGTGCCTTACCTTCGAAAAACGACCACGCCCAATGCGCTTTTCGTCCTCGTCTTGTTTCGACCGTACCAATATTAAGAAGTGTACCTATGCCGGTAAGGGCACCTATTAGGGACAGGTATCGATGATAATGAGCTCTAGTCGGTGCATTTCGAAGTTTAGAACAAAAAGATATATAGATGAGGGTAATATCAACCCAAGAGCACATTAAGCAATATGCTTAAGCGATATGTCTAAAAATTTTCCTTATTTTGTTTAGATAAGAAAGTAAGCTGTACTCTACTTCTCAATAATTTTATTATCTACGAAAAACTAATCATGTGATTCGTATATATTATTGACATTGTTGTTTATATGCTACTTTTGATATTTTAGACACTAGTTTTGAAATTTTAATATGAAACTGGTGTTAAAAGGCGACGTGGTCAGTGCAATGAAAACCATATCCGCATGTTCATTACGAGTATTCCAAGATCAATACGTTTACTTTCCCTTTTCTGTACCTACGAACGTGAATGAAGTGAATATAATATAATACTGTCTGGTAATAAATTCACCTTACGCATGCGCTGAACAACAAGTGAGTCAGCGAACGCCGCTGGCCGACCCGCGTGCAAGGGGCATGTAGTCGTTACAACATTACGAACCGAACGCGCGCTTTTCGCGTTTTCCTGCGTTTAAACTTTCTCGCGTAACAAACAAACACGCAATGTGAGTAAGAATTGAAAACATCCTAACTGAAGCCAACTAACAAAATAGCCAATGCATGGCTAGAGCTTATAATTTTCATAGACATAAAATTTGTAAAATAATTTATTAAAATATTGCTCTTGCAATACAATTTAAGTACAAATAAAAGGAATTCAAGCGTTGCATTGTGGAAATAAAATTCTAAATATCTACTCCAGTGCGTCAATTTCAAATGCACGTAAGTACCTAAAATGAGTCATCACCGTTTCAGTTTCAGTCGGGAGATTAACTTTGAGTGTACCTCGATTCATCTTGCTTTAGCTTAATGATTTTCCTTGCTACTTTACCATTAATAATAATATGACAGATGGCTACAACATATGATATTATTGGTTAAGTAAATTTAAACTGAATAATTAGTTAACCTAACACACAGAGTTTTATATATGGACATGATAAAATGTTTACATTATCAATTTAAATTTAGATACAGGTGCACTTCAAATACTGGGATGTTGTATATTTGCATAATTATGATATAGGTAAAACGTAAAATGTAATGTATGTGTAGTGTGTACAGGCATAATGCAAGTAGGTGGAGTAGATATCTTGATCGTTGCATGTATTTGCGACAGCCGGTGGCCTCGGCACACAAAACGCGTCACGGTCCGCCAACACGTTGACCTAGCCTCGCGTTTTTGGAGATGATCGGGACAGCTTTTTTTAAAATGTTTTATAGCATAGCTGATTAATGAAACAAATGTTGATATAATAATCGTTTATTATTAATTTATTTTTATTGTATCAATATAATAACATATAGTCGAAATATATTCCTTCTTTAATAGGAGGCACACTATAGGTCTATCCACTTTTCTGTTAGCATTAAATACTTATATCTATAATTTGACTATACATATATCTATATTGATTGTCTTGTTGGTTGTGTTGGTTGCGAGCGCGTGTGCCGATCGGGAGGTCCTGGGTTCAAATTTTCGACGGGCACTATTGAATTTGGTTAACTTATATTTTCTAATGGAGACTCGGAGACTGGAAATGGCGAGGATAAGGTGCGATGGCGCCCTTTGGGGCACGTCTACATATGTCCAGAAGTGGACCGAGATAGGGTGATGGTAATGATGATCAGTACTGACATGTGTCCGGTATACGGTAACAGACTTACCGCCTATTCCATAAAGGTCACACGGTACGTAAGTGGTGACACGTGGGAGTGTACCACATTCTACTCTACCTGCGTCTTCGGAGATTACAAGCTTAATGTTGTTTATATCTAATTTTATTATCGACACTTCGTCTTTAAAAGAATGTCGGACGCTCTCAACCTTGTTTTAATTGGTACGGAATAAAACAATTGCTCGTACACAGTGTAATTACAGTGTCCTTGACGATCATTTCAGCAATCAGCCAACATGTCGCACACCGTCACCATAACGAGGACCACCACTACGACAGCGGGGAACGCGATCTTCGTGAACTCGGGATACCTCGGGACTCTGCCTGGGCTGTTGAAACTCGCACAGTTGGTAAGACTCAGACCACCGAGTGACACACCTTCAGCTTGAATGGCATGACGTCCTACTTCTACACTCATAAATATCTTCATACATATATTATATATTGTACTAGTGTGGATGTATAATTATCATTTATATCATTTTTCTTTTTTGGCTTGGTCGCGTACTTTGAAGAGAATTAAGTGTAGCTGCGGTCCTCTAGAGTCTGGTAGCTGGATGGATGGTTACTTACATTGTATTTAAAAGGTGAGGTGTTTTAATCGCAGAAAACAGGTGTATATTGATGCCGTGTTTTAAAGCAACTTTTTGAAGATAAATTAATAAATCTAATACATTATTATCAATACCACATACATGATCATCCTACTAAAAAAAATATAATCATATAATAATAAATAATAAAATAATATATCATCCTACTAATATAATCAGAAATATTTCGAATGGTACAAGAACCCATTCAAAATATTATAATATATTTCATGTATCTGATAAAACTAAAGCTTTTTAAATATTTTCTTTCAAATATTATTATACATAGGTTTAGCATTATTCCATAGTGCAGCGTGACGCAACTGCTTAGTCATGGGAGTGTACAATACTTCTGTCTACCCACAGGAAATACGGTCATGATGTTGTATCCATTGAAGTAATAACTTATACGTCACGTAGCAGCCCTCTCATTCTTAAACACAAGTATGTTATCAATACACAATACACATATCTTTCGCCCTTCTGCGAAATAAAGCAGTCGCGGCGGAAAATGTGTCTCGAGCGAGGATACCATTGAACAAAGTCGGCGTATGGACAAGTGGCCTCGCGCCCAAGTGGCTCGCGGACAAACACCAGTCCGCAGACCGGCACTGAGAATAACTTCCCCGCTCTACGTGTTCTGAACCACATCGTTTGAAGATAAAATACTCTTGCGTAGGATGACCTATTTAATAGTTGCGTAATCTTCATAAACTTCGAGGAACTCAACGAGCGCGCTGTTGGGAATATCCACATTCATCAGGACGCGATTGTATTTTTATTTTTAAATGTATTTGAATATATCGCTAATGTTCTTCCA
>DWEI01001004.1:0-18246 GCA_018245875.1 Mysoria ambigua | reverse complement strand
GCACAGCTCAACACTGACATCACCAGACTACAGTGGAGGAGAGTGGAACATGTTGCGTCATGCTGCTTCACCCATAATATTTTAAGAATCAGTACAAATTTTTAATATTCATAGGTAGAGTCTAGAGTAGAGCATTTTCATGGTGTGCGCTATTTCCAATAAACCCATGAAAAACTTGTTCAAACAACCTTCCGCAACTCATTTTTCGTCGTACATTTTTTATTCTACACAAGTTACCGTTACATCAGCAAACACACACACGCAAACAAATATAAACACACACATACAAAACACAATACACACAGAAAAACTACAAATCTTAAATCATGAATAAACATTTTGTTAATCATGACAGCTATAATTTTAATAATACTTCGACCGACCAATGTTATACAGAATTTTATATAACATGTTATCTACATAAAACGTCATACATACTAAGCCTTTTAGTATTCAAACAAATCCGTATCGTCATTTGTATGAAATACCTAACAGTTCGGGTCGATCTCAGACGGACGGCGTCATCTATGCGAAGATAACCTGCCCGTTATCAGCATCAAATTGGCTGCGCGCGTTGTTGCCAATCGGCGGAGATAATGAGTCTGACCTAATTAACAACACGCGTGCCAATGTTCCGCCCGGTGTGTAAATCATACAGTTCTCGGTTTCAAATTATTAAGGACACGAAATGGAAACGTGCAGCTGAAGACAGTACATATTCATGTATCGTATATAATATACTCGCCTATCATGCATTCGCATATATGCATAAATTTGTATTATTCTTATTGTTATGAAATACATAATACTTAAGTTTCGACATATTTAAAATAAGTCACAAATCGTTTATTCACAAAATAAACCGAAAATGAGAGTAACCAGAATAAGTTGTATTACTGAAAGCTTAAAAATCGGTCCGACCCACAAAAACTAATGGATTTTATTCAGACATGAAATACTCGATTTTTAATTTATTCTTACAGAATCAAAAGTATTTCAATACATACCCGTAGAGAGCTTAAGAGCATTTTCGTTCTATTGCAGCGTATACAAGGATGTTAATATATATTGATGGTAATGTTGTTTGTTTGGTTGGTTGGTTGTTAAGATATACGGAAAGCAATAGGAAGAGGAAAAGAGAGGAGAGAACAATACGGAAATCTAGAGCAAACAGGCGAGATATTACGTGACGAGGGTATCAGAAGTATTTGAATCTGACACGCTTGCATGGTAAGCTGCGACGAATATTAAACCATGTTAGATCTATAAAGATTAAGATATTGCCCAAGCGGTACCTGTCTCGTAATTGTAGTCTAATTATAAAAAATAATCAATATGATTGGAGAATTTAAGAGAAAACACAGTAACTAAAGTAACTGTAACTCAAGCAATGTTATTGGGTAACTTTAATTTTTAAAAGATACCTAAAGTTTATTTACCTAAAAACTTTACTAAATAACTAAATTTAAGTAAACTTTATTATTATTATATCATCGCGCCAGCTCTCCTTAGGAATAGGCAGTGAACAATGAGTACCAAATATACTTACAGAGATACCGTACTTATTATACTAAAATTTACTTTATTAGTTTTTGACATATCTGAACTAATAAAACATATATCAATTAGTCATTAACATTGTTAGCCCCATTCATACACGCACACAACATATACCTACGCACTGTGTATATAAATATGCATATACACTAGTCCATGATGACATCCTCTGAACTGTAGTGTACCGCGCCACCACCGGCCGCTCTATGCAACGGCGCCGAACGGCTCGGGCGTGTGACGACGTCGTAACACGCTCTCAGTGTTACATCACTCGAGCGCCGCAGCCGCCAGCCGCCCGGCGGCTCGTCACCGCCGGCAGCCGAGCGACGCGGCCGGGCGCGCGACGTCACGCCGTCGGCAGTCCCGCGGCGGTCGACGCGGCGGTCGACGCGGCGGTCGGCGCGGCGGTCGACGCGCGGGGGACATCCATCCGCAACACGCCGCGGCTAATTGCATCTTCGACGTACAACACTATACTGTATTATGAGACTTTCAACTTGCAAAGAAAGTGTGATGAGCTATGAATAAAATTACGATCAAATGTGTGATGAAAGTCTGTAGAGCCAATCCGTTGTGACGTATCAAATATTCATTTTTTTTAATATAAATCTGGTATTAATATAATTCAGCTCACATAATAATAATCCTGACAGTTAAGAACATGTATAATTCACAACACGACCACCATATGGGTACTTCTATCATACAAATATTATTGTTTGATAAATGAATTTTCCTTCCTTATAACATCGCTCAATTCAGCTCTATCGGAACTTTCGTAACACAATTCGATAATAACTCATTTGTTTACGTGGCGGTCGAGTGACGTGGCCGCGGTCACCTCCGTTTTCTCGCTAACTGATGACTAACCAACCACCCGCTCATTTGTTACGCCTTAATTTTTATTAGACCGTTCTCAAGCCGATTAGTGTTTTTGTAATTCATCTACTTCGCACACTTGTTTCCCTATTTGCGTACATTTTAATCACAGCAACAAAGACGAATTCAACATAAGTGTGCTGTAATACGAGATAAGATAAAGAGAAATCTGCGATTTTGATAAAGTGTTATCAGACCACTATATCAATTAAGGAAATGTATGAGTGATGTGGCCTCAATGATTAAAGGCGGCGACCTTATTCAATAGTTCGTGTATTGAAGTCGTTGTTATCATAGCTAACAGTGGTGGGGACGCAGACGTGATATTGAAATCTGCTGCATCTTGGCGCGGCAGCGCGCGACTGTCCGGGGCAGCGGCGACGGACGCCCGGACGCAGGGGCATTACTCTCGCTCGCCGGCGCACGATATTTATATAAAAAAACATCACTATTTTTACACATACACGCCTTCAGATCCGATCGAGCGATAAACATCTACGTCATTCGGTGTCCGAAGCGAGGACGATAATATTAATGAGTGTTTTGATCAAATAACCGACTCTCGTACACATGTTCTCCGAGTACGAATAAAATGTTTTCTGTTTTCATCTAATCTCATTAGAATTGAGCGTGACAAATTCCTCTACTATTCTATAATTAAAATATTTAGTATCACTATTAAAAAGTACATATTTTACCTAAAAAAAACCCCTAGGGATGTTTTCCAACCTTTACCGACGTTTAATACACAGAACGATATAAACGTCAGAACAGCTTTAACAAAGAACCATAATCAATTTTCATGTCTGTGTGTATTTTCCTACTGTTACAAACGTCCACGCTAATCGCTGCTATATTGTTATACAAATAATAACGTATTACAATGCAACGCCTCCGCGATTTCACACTGAGACCAACCAAGGTGGAAGTCATTAAGTTTGTTCATATACAAGATGTTTCGTCATTAGTTTATGTAAGTGAATTATATAATCTCGCCTCCGATGCACGGTCGTCAGTTAAAACTCTATAATACAAACGGTTCAACAGTCTACAGTCACTCTTACTTCCACTTAATTCTATCATTTCACAAGTTAAACTTAAGACTAAAATAAATCTCGACAATTTTTATGTGTGTTCCGTTATTGTGTTATTATTAAAAATAGATGCAGTGTGTGACGCAGTCGCGTGATGAAACTGCCGAGCAATAACTTTATCAATGAACGAGGCCTTTCCACATGCACGTAACTAGCGAAACAGCTGACTCATTTGCTAAGAAAAATAAATAAAGATCACTGCGCGGTGTTTCCACGTACGGCAGCGCTTAGTCACTTGGCAAGCGAGTTCGATCAAAACATCAATACCGCCTATAATATGATGATTCTCGCAATAATATTACTGATAGGATAATCATGTCTAGATTGATAAACACTTTTCTGAATTTTGCCAGTCGCATTCGACGATTCCACTATTTTCCTCATGGTTTGCCCCCGACGTTATTCCGTGCTAAATCAAGTTGTATTTCTCACTACATTTCTCGGGTATTCCTCTACGTCTCGTAAGCGTATTTCGTCATCGCCCGTTAAACAAAACTGATGGCTCATCTAACAAGTATTTCGCTTGTGTATATGTATATGACAAAATAACATAACAAATTTAAACTGAGGTTCACGAATTCTTTAATACAATTACTCATATTTTATCATACATACTCACCCTCTGCGCAGAGTTATTAACCGCACGAGCCGTAGTGAAATCTGGCTTAGTGAAAGTGTATATCGCAACGAGCAGAATAGATACGCATAGAGTCAGGTGCGCCTCGAGCGATAGTCATATTCCGCTGGCACTGTGTACTGTTTACTTGCTACGTGTGATGCAGCGAACGATGTTTGATTACTGTGATACACCGAGCGAGCGAAAAGTGTCGTATGAAATATTTGCAAGTTTCTATTGTACCTACGTGTTTCATATTCAGTTGGGCAAATAAAACACAAGTATTAGGAAAAAAAATATTACGTTTATTGCAACATCGCAATTCGAAGGCACATACTCGTACCGTACGCGCACTCCGACAACGTAACATAAAAGTCACTAGAATAGTCCATAACACTGATCATCTTCGAAAGTTCTCATTCTTTCAACAATCGTCTATTTCTATTTATCACTTATAGCTTAGGCGGCACCAATTAATGGGTCGTACGGTTGCAGAATAGGGAGCTGATGGGTCACGCGGGCGCGGCTCGCGCGCTCCTCGTGCACTTTGAGGAGCACGAGGTCCAGGGCGGTGCGCGCGTCCTCCAGCGGCGAGTGGCCCGAGCTGCCGCGCTGCACGCTGCGGCCCAGCAGCTCCGCCGACAGCGCGCGCAGCGACCGCCTCAGCGGGAAGCCGCGCGAGTGCGGATACAACGCGCACGTGTCCACCACTGCACCGTGCAACAGCTTCAGCGCTCGGAGGTCATTGTCCAGCGCGTGGCCGATCAGGATCGTGTCGCTTCCAACGAATCCTAAAATATCATTCTGTACATCCCGTAGCGTCTTGGTCGCGCGCGCCAGGTCGCGCGGCCTGATGCCCGAGAACCGTGTGTTGTGGTCGACGACGGGCGAGCTGGGTTTCACCAGCGACTTGTAGACGAGCCGGCCGTCGGTCGCTATGACCGCGATGCTCGCCAACTCCAGCCCCGCCGTCGTGTAGCACATCTCAGCGTCGATGGCGTAAACGCCTCCGCGAGGCGATCGAGCTCGTACATAGCCCTCGAGTGGGCCATTCATTCCGGGTCGGGTGCCGCTCCACACGTGGAAGCGCGCCGTGCTGCAACCTTTAGATCCGTGCGGCGCGTTGCAACAGGTATGCCGCGAATCTCCACTTATCCGACCCCAATGATACACACAACTTTCTTCAACCACGTATTCGCCTTCGCGAGTCATTCTAAACATTTTATCACACCGTACGCACAAATGTTCCACTGCATCCGCTTCTTCGTCACTGTCGGAGCGAGGAGTGGAGCCCCACGAGCCTCGGCCGCTGTCACTTTGCGACGAGCCGGGCACGAACTCCGGCGCGTTCACGTCGAACGAGGTAAACTGCGAGGGTCTCGGTCGAGGCGGCGGATTTATGTAGACAACCGCCTTGCTCGAGTTAGGTTTTATTTCGAGTGGGTATCCTAGTGCCCACATGCGCTTCGGGGACAGGAGATGAGGGCGCAGTGCCTCCACTAGTTCTTCGGTTGAGATTCTCTGCGGCGTCGACGGCGTCGGCGGCGCGGACGGGGGGCGGCGTCGATCGCGCGGCCGGCGCCGACGTGCTGCTGGGCTGGCAGTGTCCACCGTCGCGATGGTCTCTTGGTAAAACCAATCGTGCCAATGAGTACAAAAATGCATGTTTCTTGATCAACTTGTATACACATAGAGTCGAGAGAGCGAGCGCGGAGCTGGAATCGGCAAATACGTGCAATCGCGCGCGCGGGCGCTGTACTAATGGCGCGCTGGCGGGGCGGCCCACGCTTTATACGTCACGTAGGTAGCGCCGGCTCGTTAACGGGACATTACGATCGACCGGCCTATTCTCGTTTTCGTAAAATAAATAATAATATAACGTCTTTTTAACCGAAATGTGTTCAATTTACTAACGAACAATGCCCTAATGCTACCTATCTATGACAATGAAAAAACTTCGTATAGAAACATTGGCGACTTGCTTTGTTTACACGAATCAGCTGATTTGTTTGTGTGTTACGTACCTAGTTCAATATCCGACGATATGCTGTTTACTACTAACACTCTTTCTACGTATTTTTCTGTGGTTTCTTTTATTTTCAGCGTACGTATTTTGTATATAAGATACAATGATGTGGCAACTCTGTAATTTAAAAATCCTAATCGTTACTTTATTTATTGATTTATTCATTATAGATGTATCGATGTCGAACAATATTAAATTCAACAGTGTATAGATAACGCATTGTAGTAATAGACAGTACAATAATGTAAATGTAGGTCATCGTAGCTTATGAAAATAATGTTATCGCATAAATTTTTAAGTACTCGACAGCTGTAAATGGGACATTAAACACGATTAACTAAGTGGTTCTTAATAAATGGCGACTATTATGAGTTACTGCAAATAACGCTATTATGACTTCAAATTATTATTTTTTAACAAATCATTAATCCAATCGAACACTGTACTACAGTTTAGGAAACATTTTCGAATTCGCATAACGCCGATTGGTGGAAAATTGAGAGGTCAAAGGACGTACGTGGCCCTGAGCTATTTGTGGCGCGGACTGATGCAGACCCATCGATCTTGTGTTACTCGCTGCCAGCTGGCGGAAGAGTACACGAGTGTTCGATGGTATTAATTAGCAACTGCATGTAAAACGTTCCACGGATGAAGCATTTTATCGGATTACAAAAGGAGCCTCCGAGCACGTACACGAGATGCACCGTGACCAGTGCGGGGACCAGTTTCTTGCTAATATTGTGACATTGGCAACTTCGCGAATATGAGTGTCGGCGCGCAATAACCGCCATCCAGTAATATAAACATGATAATCAGAAACAATAGCAGTTCGTTGTTATTATTAAAAAGTTTTGTTCAACCGCGTTCTAATAGATACATTTTACAAATACCAATTAAAATTCGAAAAAGAAATGTGTTCAACATAGTTTGGAAGGATGTAGAAAAACTAAAATAAACACGGAAAATATACTTAATTCTAACTACGCACAACTTTTCAAAGCTTTAAATTCATAAATGTTCTGCGTTCCTCTGACTACCTCTTCGGGGTTACAGGCGTGAAGTTACGTTACGTAAATTCATAACGACGATACATAAATAATATTGATACTGTACAAAAACAAATAAGAATCAAGGCGCTTTTGATTATTTTAACGATTCATATATACCGCAGAAAATACAATTACGTCGATAGCCGCAAGGAAATAGGCGAATCATACACCAGCATAACATAAATAAAACGAGGAACAAACATAGGCTATCGGGAGTGCGTCCGTCCGAAGATATCGTAGACCGTAGATATACAAAGAACTGGCCCGAGTAGACAGCGGTGGGCGAGCGTGTGTGCTTTGTTTGTATACAGAAGCGCGTGTGGGCGAGGCGGCTGGTCGCTGACACCGCGGTGATAACCTTCAAATCGATGTCAGAGCGAACGGTACCCGGCCGGCTCGAATGGGAAGCCGCCGCGTCTTGCCGAGTGCGGCGGCGGGCGAGCTCGGCGACATCCATTTCTTCACGATATCTCGTCACGCGCAACTTCAACACGACTTTCAAGTGCGTTCACGTGTTTTTATACATTTACGAAACTTACAACATACGCATTTAAAAGCTTATTGTTGAAAGAGAATTAAAAAAACCGGCCGTTTATCGTTTTATATGCGTTAAATATACGCGGATTTCGAAATATATAAAAATTAAAGAGTCCGCTTTCACTCGGCACGGTGACGTAACACGTCCTGATGTTTATGAACGTTGCGAAACGATTCAGATGCGAAAGAAAACGTAAACCGCTTTCGTTACCGTTCGCTCGAGAACAAGATCGGTTTTAATCATTCTTATATTCACCTTTAACTGTTTTCCTATTTATCTGCAACTATTTAAATATATGAGTTAATATCACAGTCTAATGTTGAGTTATCGTAAGTTGATGACGCGAGTACCTAACTATTTGTGGTGTATTTTCTAAAGAGACAGCCTCTTTAAGCTGATTTAATCAGTAATCATTCATACCAATGTATAGTTATGTATAAGAACTTGCAAGATGCGGAAAATAATATCGAAACATGACAAGCTAATTGGCATGCAATATTAAACGGAACCTTGACCCGAAACTTTTTGTTAATCAATGAAGTCCGCGGTGCACGTAGCGAACGTATGAGTAATTGTTATTGCTGCGTGTAATGTGAGCAGAAGACTCGTGATTTAATGCTTACTGTAAAATAGATCAGGCGATTTCCTTGCACAGGTGATTCATGTGTAACGCGCACTGCGAATAATGAATCAGCTCTTTGTTGCCGAACAGGCGGCGAAGGTTTGTTTACTTCTCACTCACTCTCTATGGAATAAAATAAAACGCCTACTTTTTATGTTCCACACTCGATCGCGGTCAGTGGGCCACGGCTGACATTACCGGAACTTTGGCCGGCGTTAGTTTAGAATACGCTAACATTATTTTTTCAAGTTTCTTCTATAGTACCATTAACTGAATGGGTATGAGGACCGAATACTGAATCAACGTAAACATTTTGGGGTATTTTTTGTTATTTTTGTTTCAGACGGCATTTAGTAAGAGCCATGAAATTAGAAGTGTATTTTATATTTTAACAATTCATTGAATAATATTTTTGCAAAGTAGACAATTAAGACCAAGTAGGTACTTATGCCGCAAAGCAGCAGTATTTTATAATGTTCTAATTTGAAGTTAAGTATTCTAAAATATGAAATGTTCTGACTTAATAGGCTCTTACAGGCATTTTAATAGATCTTAGGTAGTACCATTTATAGTATGAACTGCACTACGGTAGCTCACATATTTTTTTATTTAATCTAAACGTCGAGAGGCGCACATACGAGTGAGTACCTGCTTCCGCTATTGCGCACGGAGTTAAAAAAAGAAACTCCCAATACGACAAAACAATGTCTCGGCATCTATCTAGCCGTGCCTAAGTGTAGGAGGCGCAACAAAAGGGAAACTCGGTACCATTCATAGCAAACATGACGTTCCGTTTCGGTGAAAGTTGAACATCGGCGCCCGGGGCGGCGGCCGCCGGCGCGCGGCTCGCGGCTCGCGACTCTTGTGTGCCAAGGAACGACGCGGCGGCTCGCGCCCGGAGCCGTCCCCCGACGCCAAATAACTAGCTGTACGAGTGTCATCTTCAGTGATGTCCAGATATGTTGATATTCGAATGGATAATCTTAATATTTCGTGTGAAAACATGCATATAAATTCTTATGAAATTTATATTCACAAGTCGCAGTGAACGGAAATTCGATTAAAATGTAATATTCATACGTTGTCAAAAATATGATAAGATTATTATCTACTGCAAATACGATATTTATTACAATTGTATTATTGTACATTCATATTGACGTTCAAAGGATGAATCTTAATTATATTTCGTACGAAAACTTTACAGGAATAAATTATTTTGAAATTTCATATTCGATAAGACTATTGACATCACTACTACTGCCTCGTTGGTCAAGTGGCTGCAGCCGCGACTGCTGACCGAGTGGTCGTGAGTTTGATTACCAGGTTGGTACACATAGAACATCTATACGTATGTATATAGAAACGTAAACTAAAATACCGCATACTTGGCATAGCGCTAGCGGCGAACCGGTCTCTAAAATATTTATGACAGCGGCGTCGACGCTCCGCGCTGGCGTTTGCTAAATATCATTAAACATTGGTGGTGTTTAGCGGTGTCCTATCGGACTCGAAAGGAGTTCATAACGAACCGGAAAAATACAGTTTTCGGGGCACGTCCGCGCCGCGCCGCCAGTCTGCACGCACGCGCGTTGCCTCGTACGCGACGCGAATACATTACACGGCGCCCTGCGTGATCTCCGTCGACCGCGCACGGCGCGTAGTTGAGATTTTGCGTTTTGTAAGTTTATGTAACGCGCCTAAGTAACCTACAAAGTAACTGCCGTGACTGACTGCCTTGCACGCACAGTTTATTGAATAATTGTTTTCATTCGCGAAAACCTGGGTTAAGAGCAACGTCACAGCAAAACCTAACATCACGACTGTAATCGCACGAACGAAAGAGGTAGGTAGAGAAAAGTGGTGCACCTCCACGATTCACCTGTTACGTTTAAGTCTCACTATGAAATTGGTGGAGAAGCTATTGACATACATCGGGCACAAATTCAGATTCCGAGCCACTACTAGAGAATCTAAATAAAAAAAAATTGATAGTGCAGGGATTTACACCCTGGATCTTTGGTTGAAAGCGTGACTGCCCATCGGGCCCCAGCTGCGCTTGCGACCGGCACGACCAACAAGTCTAAAGATCAACAATGATTAAGAAAAAACCGGCATGTTTATAAATAAAAAATGATTAATTATACATATCGATATCGACCCTTCTATTGTTCCACTGCTGGAACATAGGTCTCCTCTTAGAATGAGAGGGTTAAGGCCATAATCTGCCACACTGGCCAAGTGCGGGTTGGCAGACTTCAAACAAAAATTTTAGATGAGCAAGTTTCCTCACGACGTTTTCCTTCACCGTTATAGCAAAATATATTGAAACCTAAACCGCACATCTTCAAGAGATGCTAGTATTTGAACCCTGTCTCCGTAGTGAGAGGTCGAAATTCACACGTTTAGGCCATCACTGCTTATACATTGTATAACGCCAAAACAATATTCATCAGCATCATTAAAAAACAACATGTATACGTCAGCTACGTTCCAAAGATGAATATATATACGCACTAAATGATTATAATAACAATATTTATATCACAAACAAGAGCGTAAGTAACGATTATTACTTTTAATTACGCACCCGCCAGTCCAGACGGCCGCGTCCTACATCGTGGCTCGTGACGTCAGCGCGAGTGGTGCCCGCTTATCGACACTGGCGCGCAGTAAGCAGCTCGGGTGGCGTCAGCGGCCGCGCCGCGAACATCTCCACTGGCCGAGCGACGCAAACAAAAACAACACCTACGGCCAGTGAGTACGCTTCGGGAGAAATGTTTGCACGGACACGCAGTCAAAATATCATACGGTGCAGTCGCATCCGGCTATTTTATTAATTTCCTACGAATATTTTGAGAATGTCGATGTATGCGGATACTGGCGTGGAACGAATTTCTCCATCTTGACCAAACAGGTCAAATAGTGGCTGATGGGAGAATCAGCAGTCTTTGAAATCAACGTCAGCGAATCAGAACTTTAAGAGAAAATTCGCATTTCGTTCTCGTTATAGAAGACCTAGTATAATGACCCCTAATAATCATAGTTATTTTTATATCAGCAGATCAATTTACAGAACTAAAATGATATCGATGTGTTGGTAGCTTATGCATTCCGCGTTACAGAAACGATATTTTTAGTAATGATCAGCTCTTAGAGGTAGAGTAAGGCCAACAATCGACGCTACGATGGTATACTATGCAAGTTTATAAGAAACACCCATTCGAGCCGGCAGAGCGCCAATCTGCATAGTCGTTAGGCTTACGTCAATTGCATATGTATGTAAACTATCAGAGAATACTTTTCAGAGAATACCAATACAGTTCCAATATCGTCGCTGACGCTACGACGCCTACGAATTCTGAGAAAGGGTACGTCTGAGAAAATCATCGTATCTGCCAAAAACTGTCACAAAGATATCTGATCGAAAGTCCTAACTCAGAACGGCACGCAAAAAGAGCGAGACGATACGAACTGTTATTTATAAAACTAGAATGATGAAACAATCTCTGCTCGGACTCGGACCGGTCGGGACGCTCGTATTATTTATTTATTTATTTATTGTCAAAACGACGGCACCCCGGCCGCACGCTCCGGTCAGTGATACTGTATCGCACTCGCTCGACACGAAGGAGGCGCGGAGGACGACGGTCAACGGCCTTGTTAGTTAATGACTGACGCTGTTGTCTATCTCTATGTAAATTAACCCGCACTAATTCACGGAAAAGTACAATGCCGTCGCTCGGGCAGCTATTATATAGGATATCGACGCGAATTAAGACAATAATGCAAACGTTTTAATAAAATACTATATCTATATAATAAAATACTATTCCGTTTTAATAAAATACTATTCCGACTCCTGCAGCACCACCGCCAGACCTATTTCTGCCGTATAACAGCAGCGATAAGCGCTGCTGTGTTCCGGTGTGAAGGGTGTGGTAAGGGAGACATACTTTTACGAGGCATTCCACCTTAGTCCTCAGGGGTAGAGGCGCATCTGTGGTCGACTCACCTGGGGTTGATTACAGAGGTCCATGGGCGACAGTAGCCGCTTACCATCAGGTGGACTACATCATGCCTGTCCTCTACTTCCTTATTATAAAAAAAATATAAATCCTTACCAATTCTTGTAAAACAATATTCCTTCCAAATTACAATCACTAGTCAACGAGCACGACGATATATGTACAGTGAAATCATTAGAGTCTAAGTCTTAAACTTTTAATGAGCGGTTGTGGTAACACACCTATCCTTATATCGTACAACCGCTCCAAGACGATACCGAATTACGTCACGAGCGTTGAGTTGTATCAACGTATATGTTCTCAATAATAACACAAAAAAAGAAACGCAAAAGATGACTAACTTCCTATATCTATTACGCATTCAACCGGCCAGCTGACAACGGCACGTAATTCACGTTTCAGCGTTACGGTGTTACGTTACGGCTATTTCCATGAGAATGAGCAGCACATGAACAGACGGCGGGCCACGTCGAGCCACTGTTGCCCAACGAGCTAAACGGTGGGTTTCTAAACGGAAACGGTCGCTTGCGGTGGACTTGTACGAGCGCGAGCATTGGCCAATCGCCGGCACATGTAACACCGAAGGTCTTGTGTGTAAACGGCGCCGGTGTTGGTTCGGTGTGACACTTTTCTGATATTTACATTGAATCATTTATAGTAAAATATAGTATTCGGTAGAGTTTTCGTAGAGACTGGTGTGTGGTATTTGTTATATTTGACGTGAAAATAGTGCGCTGTACGTACACGCACGCCGAGTAAAGAGTCGTTCTGCTGAACTGTACTTGATTATAGTGATAACTCATTCCTGATGGAACTATAAGCTTTATTATTTTTTGGTATAAATAAAATTAACGTGCAATGAATAAATTAGAGCTCATTTAGTTTAGCCCGATTATAACTTTGATAACTGCAAAATAAAATATATTTCGGAATCTAATGTATTATTATTATTATTATTCTTACTATTTTATTACCGCTCAGGGCCTCTACTACCTCTATCCGCCTCTACCTCCACTACCTCTACTACCTCCACATCTACTACCTCTCAGGAGGCAGGCAAATTTAACGGCACATAATCGTTCTCACTTAATAGGTACCAGTCATATGTAACTGAATATAATTATTGATATACTGTCCTAAGTTAGAATTGTTACTCTTGTAAATTGCTATTACTTAGGATATTTTATCTTGAAACCAACAAAGCGCCTCAAATTGTCTTATCAAAGTTATGACTGAGGCAGTTGGTCGTGTTAGTTACAAGTACGATTGCCGATCGGACCTCCCGATCGGCAATCGTATAGTTTCAATTTTCGGGTCGAGCACTACAAAATCTTTCTATTTTAGATTAGCTATCAGTAGTTCAAAGTCTGTGTATGTGCCCGGAACATGGCAAAGGCTCACCACTTATAGAGACGTATACTTAACTGGTGTAACGTGGGAGTGTTCTGCATTTTTCTGACAACCTTTTTAGGGATTACAGGTATGAATTTATGATTCAATATTTATCAATTGCTCTTCCTCTTTCCGTAGTGAGATGTAAACATAACCGGTGCCACGTGAAAGTGCACTCCTAAGTCACCTCTTCGGAAATTACAGGCGTGATGTAACGTTCTTTTACTGAACATAACTAGAACTACCTCAACACAACGATCTTCGCAATTTACTGAATGGCTATCATCGAAGAAAAATTTAATAATAACAACAACACAGCAAAATGTAGTAAACCAGATCCCTTTCCACATTAAACATACAACAGGGCATCGCAAACGAGGCCAGAAGGTCGGCGGGGGCTATGAATTTCGCAGTTCATTCAGCGTCCGGCGCGCACCGTCGCCGCACTTGAAAAACATAACGGCGCGCGCGGTCGGTCCTTTGTTCATGTACTGTAATTAAATTGACGCGACACAACATGTGTGAATTGTGTATTAATACCTACATGTGTTCATTCAAAACGACCGCACCCATTGTGTTGTATTGGGACGACGAGCGAACACGTTCCGTTGACCTCATTACACTTTTACATTCATTTGTTAAACGTTGATGAGACTTCGACAATTCTATGAATTAATCACTGTACCGTATTTGTTACGATTCTTTATCATGTTTTTACTTTCAAATTGGAAATTTTCCTTTTTATGACGCTTTTTATTAATTTGTACATACATAGCATGTGTAAAAAGACACGGTGTCATTTATATGACTCCTTAATACAATAATAAAAGTTATACATTAATGACGAAATTTAAATTCTTAACGACAATTTCCTTATAACACCCCGAAACCGGCGCACGAGTACGGCGGGAGTGATGAATGCAGAAAAGGTGCAGGCAGGACGTGTGTCAAGATGGAGAAATGCCACCCGGCGATCTATGCTCACCGTCTAAGGGACTCGACAAGACCGTACAATATTATAATGATTACATATTACTATAATAGACAATAGGAACACTGGTGACTAATACAAAAGACATGCGAACTATTTGCAATATTTGCTACAAAAAAAAGATCGAACAATAATTTGAACACATGCTCGATTCGAAATATAATTTTTATTGTCACCGACGCTCTGTTGAGCTTCTTGTAAACATACATTTTACTGTTATTATTTTTGTACTTTGTTATTCACGACCAATCGGAAACCATAGAAGAAACTAACAATAATGACAAACTAACAAACACAAAATAAAGGAGACAATAACAGCAGTAACGAATATCGCAATGAATTATAAAATTACAATGAACATACGTAAATTCTATGAAACAACAGACATTTATGGATGATTAATTTTAATATCTATATAAAGTTAGTCATCGGGCATAGTAAATTCTATTAGGTAATTGTATTTACAGCATTACGTGGCGCAGCGTCGCCCATATACGGAAACCGGACTAATGTATACTACGTTTTCGAATTCGTCATAATTAAAAAAAAAAAGTAACTTCACGCCTGTAATCCCCAAAGAGCTAGGCAGAGGAATACAGAACACTCCCACCTTTCACCCGTTACGTTTTCGTCCCACTATGTAATAGGTGGTGAGCCTATTGCCATGCGTTGGCCACATATCCAGACTCCGAACCACTACCGGAATCGAACCCGGGACCTCCCGATCGACAGTCGCACATGCAACCAACACGACCAACGAGGGAGTCAAATGAGTATTCAATTCTATATGCCCTAAAGATAAAGATAATTGCGACCGCTGTTACAAGTGATTCGTTCACGGAGCATGGAGCAGTGAACGTACCTATAGAACGAAGGTCGGACGCGGGACAGTGCAAAAACCCTATACTTTTTCGGCACATTTCGATGACATTGAATACTAAATAGATGTAAAGATCGTTTTGTAAATGAGATTTTGTGAAGGGTCGACTAAAAACATTGTTCGCCGAAGGTCTGTTTTAAAAACACTAGACACCTAGAGTACAGCGCGCGCACGCCAATCCAGCACGTTTTCGATTCGATTTAAAAAATAGTTAGAGAAAAAAAACAACTGCAAAACATACACACTCGTCTCGATGTATACACAAACTCAAAATAAGGGCAAATATGAACAATAAAATAAAAAAAATAAAACAATATAACAATATACCGCCACCGCAGAGGTTAATAAAGCGTCTTGTTACACACGACACATAACTAGGCTATATTAATATAATATTAAATCAGCATTGTGCACTTTAGTTGGTCCAAACGGTCGTCAAAAAAAGAAGTAGCGAAATAATTAAAGAAACTGTGTTAAACATATATTGTATCTTAACTTATGAAGACGAAAATAAAACGAATCTTGTATATTAATATAAAAAATATATACAATAAAACAAATACAAGTAACGGGAAAGAATTATCTGTGATTTTAGTTAATCCACTTGATAATTTATATATAATTTTTTTTGATAATAACCGAATAAATATGTTTATAGAAAATTTTATTTTTTTAAGCTGCTTGCATTTTTGTAGAAAAGACAAACTTGAAAGCTAGAGAAGAAGTAAAATTTTTGAAAGTTTTCATAACTTAAAATTCTATATCTTCCCACAATGGAATATTCTAGATTAGTGGCGAGGTTGCACAAAGCGCTGGTCTTCCGCGCTCGGGTTGACACCGCTGTTTGAACAGAAAAGACCTCGAAGTTTTGTCCGATTCTTTTCCTGATTCACGTCAATTCAACGGCCTTGAACATAACTACCAAGTTTTTACGGTCACAGTTAAACCGAGTAAAAATTGAGTCAATTGTAAGTTCGGCAACTCGTATGAAAAACATTAGACAAACATCCAATCGTCTCATTGGATATGTAAATTTAATGGATATGTTTCGTCCGGTCTCCGGTCACACACACTCGGGTCGAAAATTTAATATTATTGTTACGACCGGAATTAATACTTTTTTGTCAACATTTTCATTAATTTACGATCCTCTAATCTAACAAGAATACCAAAACAAACATCTCAATAACGTGACGTCGGTAGGAGTCTATGACCTGCGCGCGGACACGACAGCGCCATCTTACCGCACCGAGCGGAAACATTCACACATCGTAACAGGCAAATTCGTTCCACAGATTGCAACTAGAGGGCATGAGAGCTCGAATTTTTATTAATAGATTATCCTCTATATAATAAATCCCAGACGAGTCCAGAAACATAACACATGCAGAAAGAAGTCGCTAATAAAATTGTTTCCCCGATAACAATTTGACGCAACTATCGTATCTAGTATTTCGTGCTCCGACTGCATTCATATATGACTAAGTTGAGTAAATGCGTAGTCGGCGTCAAACAATAACACTTATTGCTCATATTTATATCTCAAGTTAGTCATAATATTAAGATACGCTGAAAATATTACGTACTTACAAATTAACAATGTTTACGATAACTTATATAAATAATGAACTGCCTCCGTAATCGAAAGATTACTAGCGCGAGTGCCGCTCCTGGGTTCAAATTCCCCAGTAATGTATAATTAGATTTTTTTAACAAAATTTTTCATTACAATTTCTAGAAGTGGTTCAGAGTCTGGATGTGTGTCCGGTGTTTGTAAACATGCTCACCACCAAGTGGGACATGAAACCGAACTAGTGAGGCGTGTGGATGTACAACACTCCTTTGCTAACCACTTCAGGGATAACAGGCGTGATGTCACGTGTCACGTTTGAAATAATACAACATTTAAATATCTAGGAACTTTAAAATCATTCTATTGTCCGGTCAGTTTATTTTTATACAGTGAAATCATCATTTGTATTACGCACGCATGTGCCTAGCTCAACTTATTGGATGTAGACAGACAATGATATATTTCAATTCTACGTTGTCATACAAAATAAACTTTTCCCTGTACACGTGCGATAATACTACGCACGATAAGTCGGTTCATTGAGCAGCCATCGTACGCCGCGGCGCGGACACATCGCTCGCGGCGTGTTTACTACGGGCCACGCGGCCGGCGCCGGCGCGCGCTTCCGACTAACGTTACATTGGTCAAGCAGAACATCTATACTGTATGATGCAACTCCCTGAGCTCTAAGGAAACTGTAGCTAGTCGGCGCCCCACGGTTGCGCTATGCACTGCAAATGAATTGCTACACACGCATGGTAATTATACACAGGATCTCTTTTCTCGAAACACTATGTAATTTAAAAAAAAAACGTAACCTTAGGATAGGCATAACATTTCGATTATCATAAAATTTTACGCGTAGCTTAACACGTTTATTAGGTAAGTAATAATTATGAAATTTCTCCATTCAAATGGTGTGAAATTACACTGGTCTACAGTGGTTTTGTTGCCTTAGATCTATGATTGATTTTAGATATATCCATGCTTACAATTTACGA
>DWEI01001003.1:0-18255 GCA_018245875.1 Mysoria ambigua | reverse complement strand
GACGAACGGACGATCGGTGGAGTAGGCGAGTTCTGGAGTGGAGACCGCGGCTCGGCAAACGTAGTGTAGGACGCCCTACGGACAGGTGGTTTGATCTCCGAAAGGCTGCAAGCAGGAGCTGGACGCGGCAAGCTGAGGACAGGGCGCGGTGGCTCTCTTTGAGGGAATCCTATATCCAGCAGTGGACTGATGATGACGATGATGATGATATCTGTGCACATGGTTTGACGACGCCATACGTGCTACAACACACGCGTGCAGTGACTACAGCGTAACTATACAACATATACCGTAATATGCTTCGCTACAATATAATACGTCTTCACCCACAGCCAGGGGCTGACCGCGCTCGTAGATTGCGAGAATTATAAATGTCCGTCTGTGACGAAGGACAGGTGACAGTGGCCAGGATAAAAGAGTAAATTCTTAAGGCCATATTTATGTAATCAATGGAAATTTCCATATTATGTATAGTATGTATAATACCTCTCTGTTCGAGTGGATGGATGCAAGTGGAACTGCTGAGCCTAGACACTACTACTTGTTACTTTTTAGTCTGCATCTATAGCCGGTATAATGCACCACGCGCATCTTCCCTTGCCACCGTAGGGAGTAGATCTGAACAGGTGGATCGTGATTCAAATTATACAAGCGTGAAGAAAAAAATCATCATATAAAAGTATAAAGTATAACAGCTCGAATATTACCAATTTCCAAACATGATAGGCCTACTTCAGATAAAAAGTTTCCCGCAAATCTTACGAGGAATCCATTAAATCTATATTATAAGTCTGAACCGTCATTCGTAATGTGGAGTTCTTGTGAAAAGTAAAAAGGGTCGTCAGTGTTCCCGGCCCTTCGATTCAGCGCCGGCCGAGCATAAATCAAAAATACACGAGAAACGTCTCAGTTAAGTGCATAATTTTTTTTTTCTTTTCGCCAAAATACACATCTTTTGTATCTGAGCACTGTATTAAATAACTGGCTACTATGATGTAATTGCAGTTAAGTTTCCGGACGGTGCGTGTAAAGTAATGTAATTAGACAATAAAATAATATACATACATTACAATAATAATATCACGCGCATTCTTTGCGATGCAGGCAGAGAGCACCGAATGCCAAACATCTGATGAGCGTGTTTCGTTAACATATTTTTTGACAAATATGTTCAAAGGATATCTACTTGAACCTTTGTACTTCTGCTTATAACATTTTAAACGATTTTTAGTGATAAACCTGTACTAATGTTGTATTTGTTAAGTATTCATGTGTAACACTCGAGTATCTACAAATCTTTAAATAAAATAAAAAGATGTCCCGCTGCGTGGTTCCAGGGTTAGGTAGTGCAGCAGTCATAAACATTAATTAGTATTGGCCAAAAGTTATAAACTGGTATGAATTCAAAACTTTTAAGAATTCAGAACACATTTTGTTTCTTTTTTACCACAACGGTAGCCAAAAAACATTACCTCATAATTTAAACCTACTCGAGACAGCGTCAACAACAATAATAACGTTAGCTATAGTGCGTGACAAGTCTTTATAATCCATTTATTGTGTAGATATGTCATTGAATCTGGACTGTATGCACTTTAATGAATTCATAAAGCGTCATTATAGTAATGTAAAGTTGTGTGAAGTCTGTTTCATTCGGCGAGCCGCGGCGCAAACGAACGGAGCGCGTAATACCATTGGACGTGTTAATTCAAGCCACACACCCACCATTCAATAATGAGTTGTACAGAAGTGAAGTTTTTACGCGCCGTATTCAGCGACAGTATTTTTTTATATTTTTTAATTCTGATTTGAAATAAGATACAGTTTGAAATAAGATGTCGGACTTTTAGAAATCGATTTTAAACTTATTGCTATTTCATACTATAATATTTAAAATTATGCCTATTATACTCAATCAAGTAATTTCTGCATCAAATTTGAACATTTTGAATTCAGCAGTTTCGTGGGATAACGCACGAAATACTCATATATCGTCATGATCCTATTCATCATGTTAGACATGTGTCGCAATACGTGTTGAACATGTCTTACAGCACGATGCGTGTGTGGTGAGAGCGCTTGAGGAACTCCATTCTCTCTGTCTACCTGGTAACGAGCCTGACGTGAGGTTATAATAATATTTATATAATACTCTTCGTTAGGCAAAAAAGGAAATAGTAACTGTTAAGCGAAGAGAATTAGGCCGGTCTGATAAATATATAAATAGTACAGATGGATCTTCATTCACTCGATGGAATATTAAAAATTCAGCTCTTCAAAAATAACGATGGCTCGTGGCGAGGCGCCTCTAACGACCCGACCGCGTCGCCCTTCAACTTCATCTCGCGTTAGATATTTCCTACTTTCTACCGAGAGTTATTAAAAATGTATCCGAGCCATCGCCGTCTCTTAGGAAACGTATTTGTCTCATTTTATTGCTGTAGTACAAACTTTCCACCAGCCCTTCGATTGTTCTTCGCTACTACTGGTCCGGCCCTAGCAATAAATACTAATCGGTAGAATAGCAAGCTCTAAATTTATAATAGCATTCTGCTTCTACGCTACTCAAAACATATACTATTATTTATAAAATACAATATCACTTGAAACCAAAAACTTTAATTCGAAGCGTTACATTTACGAAGTTCTTGGGTATAAGTGATTTCAAGACAAATTAAAGAGTAGCTCCCATTAAAATTCTAAGCGCATAGAACAAAAAGGTAAAGAAAGTAAGAAGTAGTAAGTAAAAACCATTTATTATTCACACATAATATACACGGTTTGAACACTTCTACGGACCAGTTTATTTGCTGTGTTGTGTTAAGACTTAAAGTGGGTGTTTGAATTAAAACGTTTATCATACATAGACAAAAAACATGGTGTTCACAGCGAGACGATACAAGGGTTGACACTAATGGAAAATCATACAGAACTACTAGACTATAAAAAAACCACGAAATAATGATTTCTGCTTTTCTGTTATAATAATTTGCTAATATGAATACAATAACATATAAAAAATCTATTAACTATCTGATTATTTAATATTTCAGGCAATAATAAAGCATATAAAAGTAATAGTTCAATAAATTACATTTCCCAAGTGTATAATCCGCACGAGTCATGAGCAAACAGCTCCGCCGGCGGCTTAGTGCGCATTCCGCACGGGCGTGGGCGCGTTTTATTAGATAAAGGGCTTTGCTTTTGTTGCGGCGAGGGCATGTAGCAAAACATTAACGTTATAAAGAATCCACATTTAAAAACTCTGCTACCGTGTTAAGATTGCTTGCGACTGTTCAGAAATCATAGCATTGCTTTAATATACCCAACAGGAGGTGATTAACCTTTAAAGAACTTAGATTAATTTAAATAGGGCCTTTGGTTACGTACGTCAGCTCCTATTTTAGGCAGTATCTTTTTTATTTTCACGACATAACCCTATACCATCAATATACCATTAGTAGGTACATCAGAAGCTCGCTGGAAGTATAGGGTATATATGCTCCTATGAATCACAATATATAGTTAATCATATATTTTCCGGAGAGCGTAGACTGAGCCGTTAGTACTCCCAAATTTCACCAGTTATGGTTTAAGTCTGATAGAAAAGGGGGTGAGCTTGGGACCAACATGTATCATTATTATAAAAGAACAGACCGAAATGCACCGAATAATATCGACATCCTCATTGGCCTATCCACTAGTGTCCACTGCTGGACATAGGTCTGCCCTGAAGGGTTCTGCCCATGATCCCCAACTAGACATGCAGGTTGGGGATCAGCTTGCGCAGCCTACGCTGCTGGTCACGGGCGGCCAGGGTACTTGGCGGAGTCTACTGCGATCAACCAGCGCGCGGGCTTAGTGGCCTTTCACTACACTCTGTAGCCCGGCACGAGGTCGGGAAATGAATTGTCGATGTCGGGAATGGCCGCCAAACAAAGCAGAACATGTATTATAGTAGTTGTACAAACAATTTGAAATGAAAATAAAATATGATAGATAATTAATAAACATAACAGTAACGGTGAAGTTACGTAAATATTTAAACAGCCAAATGGTGGTTCCAGCCGCGTCCGGCACAGCACTGGTGGTCCGTTATCTAATTTCGGGAGCTTACATTATTCAAGCGGCACTCCTACAGCAGGCTAGGTGTGCGCGCGGTTATGATATAGACAGGCTTCACTGTGACTGTGAGAATATTTTTAAATGGTAACAACATTAGAAATTTTAAATATTTACTTACTTTTATCAGTGCCTGCAAATGCTTAAAAAAGAGGTCACGATGCCATTGACAATCTTGACATCACACCCGTTGCTAGCTACGAGGTCTTGCCGGAACAGCTTTGTCTGACTGTTTGTCGGACGCCCACATTCTTTACACCAATACACAACACAAGTGGAAGGTTTGCCGCTTATCGGCGGAGAAAATGCACTGTAATTGTAAAGGTAGGCAAATATTACAAGAGGCATCGTAGAAGACTCTGTCTCTAGTGCAACCGTGGGTTGTTCCAAAACCTGTTGACATGTTGTAAATGTGTTTCAAATAAATTACCTCAACACATACGATACGTCAGCAGTAATAACCAAATAATAAACATGTCTCCCATTATAACCGCGTTCGCTTCTATTATATTTGCAACGATCTTCTATTGGGGAAAGTTTTGAGTACCCTTTTAATAATGCTAGTACATGTACATATATCGACCGCATGTAACCAAATTTCTTGTGTTTGTTGTATTTCAGAACAAATATAAAAGAGGTAACTAACCGATTTTAAGGCAGAATAAATAGCATGATCTGATTTCAGCTCTTTTTTCCAATAACGTGTGCAATACACACATATATCCCATATTTTAATCACATTTAAATAGTGAAGCTCATAAAGCATTATTCTTAGTCAAACTTTTGTTCTTTTTATTGCAAGCTCACTCCACTAAAAGGCATTCGCAGGAAAAGTAGGCCAGCACTGTCGATCTCTTTTTTTGGTAATTTCGGTGTCATGAAGAAAAGCAGCGCATCGTTTTTATCACAATAAATTTTAATGAAATTGTCACTAATGAGAACAATTAAATTGTCAAATATTTTGATATCAATAAATGATATAACGATATACCTACTCGCAGTATATTTATTTACTAACTTCCCCAATGCATAATTTTCGCGGATAGCTCGAAAATAGATATATTCGAAAAACATCCCTATACGTATTGATGTGATGTGGATTTGACCTGATCAAACCATTTAATCATTAAAATAATTGAATATGGCTTTATATTTATTGAAGTTATACTTCTTTTCCGAGTTAGTGGAAAACATTTATTTGTAAAAAATGTAATTTTTACCACGTGTCAGGGTCAGCGTCCTCTTCGTCATTCCTCTGACCTCCCACCAGACCACAGCGGTTGGCAATGTGCGCGTTGCCACAAATCACACACGTCCCTTAAGAAGCATTACAGACAATTTCGTAGTCTATGAATTTCTTTTTTCTTTTCTCTTACTGTTCTCAGCACGAAGTCTTGTAATTAGTCCTTACTATTTTTGTAAGTTATAAGATGTAATATATAGAATTAAAGAAATTTTAATAGTTTGAAAAACTTGCAAAACCACTAGTGAATGAAAGAGCAGGTACGGTACAATGCCAATCATTCAAACAAATAGATATTAATTAATTACATAATTAATCCAGGGCCTGCACCCGGAACTGATAACCAATCATTATTTCATGTGCGCTGCCCATTTTGAGTACACTCCAAGAAACATTGTTTTGTATCCAACTAAATTTGTGTTCATATGCTAGAAATATGTTACAGTATAAAATATTAAACTCATTAAACTCATACATATCTTACGGCCTCTTGCAAGTATTACTGACGTTGTACATTACCTATAAAATATATTAACTAATTGTGTCTAAATCTAACAATTACGTTTCCATGACCTTGCTGTAAGAAATTCGCCACAAAATAAACTGTCTTCTAAGTATGTCTTCATCGGGGACATATATGATGTCACTTCCAGAAATCTAACAAAACCTACATATCTGGGTCATTGCTCTGATTTATACGCAAACTTTGTAAAATATTCTCACACACGCCCGCTACATGAAAATTACAAATCTCGTGGCTGAAATTAAATATCTTCCTTCAGAACCATATTTTGTATCAAACAGAAGTAATATGTGATTGTATAAGAAAATTCGAAAGTTTGAAAAACTATTTGGAATAAATTACAATGTACAAATTTGCTGTTTGTTACAGGAATAATATTATGTCCAGTTTTTGTGTAGAGAAGTGAAATATCAGAGAGGCCTGTCCATACAATATCAAAAACTTGACATTTGGCTAGATATTACTGATTCATAAGTCTTATTCTAAGCACGACCAGTAACCTCTCCTGTATTCCCCGACGAGGTAGGTAAAGCAATGTAATACACTCCCACGTGCGACTAGTTACGTCTACGTCCCACTATGGGATACGTTGTATGGCTATTGCTATACTCGAGGCGCAAGTCAAACCTCAAGTCACTACTAGAAATTTTAATTAGAAATTCTACGTAGAGCATGCAACAGTATTCGACGAGGGATCCCAGCCCCAGCTCTCGGTCAGCAGTCGCGCCCGCTGCCGGTCGACCGGCGAGGCCGATCTCAGGCTCAGCGTATAAAGTTTTAATAATACATTGAGCAATGACATTTTATTGTTCGATGTTGTAATAACGATGTGATAGATTCTTTTGTTGGATACCAGCTGCTCGTTTTCATACGAGTACCATTCGGTTTGTGCCAACAGTGAATGGAGCGTCTTTAGTCAGCAAACAGTTCCGATTATTGGCTCGGTATAATATAATATAGAATAGCTTTTTATCATCGGCTTTTATTACAAAAAAAAGTGATTGATTGAAATATCTAAATTTGCGCAGATATTCAATTTGAAATGATAAATGGTCCTTTGAATATCGCTAAATCATTTTCTTTTCAATACTCGACTTACATATGTATGTTGATTTATAAAAATTTGGTATTTTTATTTAATATATATTACCTTTTTAAACATATCTTTTAAAATAGGTCAATAAGCAAAGTTCAATCGTTAAAACCAGTGCAATAACTTACTGCATTGCCACGATGTAATTATATTATAGCATCAATTTCAAAGTAAACAATATTTTGTGTTATAACGTACATTACTTGTTTTAATTTTACAATCCAAACTAATGGAAGTTATGAACAAGCGATTAAGTGTAGCGTTTTTCAATTGGTATACAAATATTCTACTGTTCGCTATTCTTACATTTTTTCTTGTTTGGTTTTATAAATCTAATCCTTTTTATTGCAACATTTACTCACAAAAGACGGGCAAATAAAAATGATTGTATTCCTCCGGCGCTAGAACAAACGACGACACACTTAAGTAACTTGTTGATGTCGCGTTCGTTCGTCAAACGCCGCTCCAAACGCGTTCGTCGACGGAGACGTACTGGGTTCAAATTCCGCGTTGGATACTGCTCATCATCGTCGCTACGGGCAGATACAGACAAACATAATGTTACACTAAATCATCCGGGGTCTATCATTTTATAATTGTAAAAAAAAAATATATGACAAAAAAATATAATGATAGTATCTATTTGCCTCGCGAAGGGTCACGTTGTTTTTTGGTGCCCTCCTCTCTCAGTCACTTCCGTACTTAACCATTTGCTCATTACAAGATGGCCTGAAATTTGTACCTGTTTTTAATAAAGTTATAAGTAAGGTACAGTTAATTTTTAAATAAATTCATTTTTTTTTACCTTAACAAAAATGTTATTATCCTGTTATCGATTGTAAAATCCTATTTAGTATATAAAGCGTAATCTGCCGGTAGCAGAGAGAACTAATAGCACAGTTGAGCTAAAGAAATTGCACAGCTGTAGCGCCATCTAGCGGCAGAGTACCGTACTATGGCTAACACCTTACAATGCGTTTCAAGTCCTACCATTGAGTTTTGAACTTAATGATAAATAAAGATGTACGAAGAAAGTGACGAATGTAGAAGAAACAGTGCTGTGCATCAGAGTAACAACGCCCGCTTGTGTAGGACTACGAAACTCAGACACATTGTACGCACAACATTTATACATGGTGCTTTATAATACAGTTACTGCTTGGTGTAGAACGTTTCTTGAAAGGAACGAGTCATTTCCTATGCTTTATTGTATTCAGTATGCATTATGCTACTTTATGCATCATTGGTTACGTCATTTTACCATTTCGAAATTGGATAATAAAATATCATACGGAGCTCCTCGTCCAATAAAAATATTTTACTGAGAAGACAACGACCCCATTATTCGGAAGATGAAAGAAGAGACGAGAACAAACCAATATCTATACTTATAAACTTATCACGAGTACACTGTTAATTCATTATTTTGCACCTCGGTCGGGCATTTTGCTAGGGCTCGGGAGCTGCGAGTGGCCCGGACCATGGCCTATGTAGACGTAACTTGTGAAACGTGGGAGCGTTCTGCATTCCTTTGCCTACCTCTTCGGGGATTACAAACTTGATGTTTCATTTTTTTCCGCTATATACATATATGTCGCTGTTACTTTTCATTAAAATTTGCGGACAACTTTTTAAAACTATGCCAAGCTTGATCGTTGTTTAGACTTTAGTTTATCACTCCGGTGTCTTGGGTTCGAGCCCTAGCGCGCACCTCATTGCAGAAAAAAGTGAACTTTAAGATTAATTCTGCTTTTCTGTGACGGTGAAGGATTACATCGTACTTACAATCTCAAGACTCTCCATAATAATAATAATATCCTTATTCACCGAAAATGGTTTACACCACAAGCGTATGATGTACACACTCAGTCGGCGTATCCTTCACCGTTCTCATTCTGAAAGGTAGACCCGGGGCGCACTATGCAATGACAAAAGTGACAAAGATTGTCAGTCAAATATTTAGGCAGTTACTCGATTAAGGTACATACAATATCTACCTATAAACTTTGCTATCTGAAATAACATTATACCTCTCAGTCTTCAGATTAGCTAACCATTGTGAGTCATTCCCCTATAAATTGGTAATTTAATCTTAAACTGATCAAATGAGCCAATTGATGATACTAATTTGCAATGAACGCCGCCCCATGATCGGGCCGAGGTAAACTATTGAATTACGTCGTCATTATTTGCAATTATGGTTATCTTTGTAATTCATCACAAGCCTTTAAATAACATCTTCTTCGGTGCAGTAATATTTAGCTTCATTTAACTCCAGTAGATACGAATAAGGTTGAAAAAAGAACACATTCCTGCGGGTCATAACAGTTAATATCGAATGCTTTCGAGGAGTAGCCATTCACGGCTATAAATATACTTCGATCTATCAACAAATCGCAAACTGCACGGCACGTTCCAGGAGATAAGCCGTACTTTCGTGATCCCTCGGATCGGCCAATCGGCGAAAACACGGAAACCAATTTCACTAAGCCGTGGTCCGACGTACCCACGGAGCATGAAATCGTCACTGACTGACGACCTGGGTTACTAACCAGCAGAAGATCCTGGCAATGGTATGGCTGTTAATACCAGGAGTACGCTTCGCCCGAGCCACCGGCTTAATATAATTCAGAGGAGAGAGTATTTCTGATCTCTCTCCCGACGTTATCTATTAATTTATCAATTATCGCGGAAGAAATAAAGCTATATTGATAGTGAGTATTGAAATTCTCACGCATCACTAGTTCAGCAGAAGGATACCTGTGTTGAGCCACATCAGCTGATCACTCAGATGACAGAGTGTTCGTAGAGTGTTCGCAGCAGTTTTTGATCCCGGAGAGACACCTGCATCCCCTAAAGACAGTGTTTGATATATAACCGTATCATATGTAACGTAGCTATTCTATAATAAGTATCTTAGATACGACAAGAAACATTTCCTCTACACAAGATTAACCCGCAGTACCGCAGAGTTTAAATTTATGCCGAGTGTATGGTAATAAGCTAGCCCCGTTTTTCATGACTCTTATTTTTGAAAAACGACAATTGTACTTATAGTAGGTACAATGATTTTTTATCGGATTTCTAGTAGCGGCGCCGAGTCTGGATATGTGCCTATTACTCAGTAGGACGTAAATGTAGCTAGTGAAACCCGAGAGTGTACCATGTTACTCTGTCTACCGCTTTCGTGATTAAAGCAGTGATGTTAAGAAATTAACTCGCTAATATTAAATTCAACTCAAATCTGGCTGAAACGTTCTAGTGTACCTACTATCATGTGAAAGTAATCACTTGAGTACTAAAAATCCTATTAACGCGATAGTTTGTAAGTATGGATGGATATTTGTTACTCTTTCACTTAAAATTTACTTAATCGATTTTGATGAAACTTTTCAATAATATAGCTTGTACAGAAGAATAGCACATAGGCTACAATTTATCTAGATATTCTGTGAATTGTCCAAAATATCAAGTACACGTAAGTAGGATATGCCGAGCTATCGTCTGCGTTGCGCCCCTCATCTCTCACCCCTAGCTCGCCTGTTCGTCTTTTTCATCTAGGTATTTAAAGTTTTTCTATTCACTGTGGGTCAACATATAAGCTACTTTTCATCCTAGATTTCCCACGATATCGATATTTACGTGGGAATTTTTTTGTGACACACTGATTTTTACGCGGGCGAAGCCGCGAGAACATCTTGTAAAAGTATTCTATTCGAAACATTACTCATAAAACTCAGTCCCATTCTATGAGTGCAAAGCAATTGCATGAGCGATTTACAAGGTCCATTAATCAACTATTATGAAATATTATTAATGGCGTACTCTTTGAACTTACCTAAAAGCAAGCCAATCCAATCTAATTTGAGTATGGCATCGAAACGGTCCCGTGGGCACAGCGGCTAAAAAGCAATTGCTCCGAAACGCTCATACGCGACTATGTCTAACTCGCCTCTCGTAAAACCCTAGTGGACTCCGCACCAACAACACGCCAGGAAAATACAATTTATAAATATGAGAATAGTCCTCATATTTGGGTTATTCTACATGCTTATCATAATGAGCATATTATGTAGTTTCGATCAGAGAGAAGAATCTCTGAATATATATATACAAATGCAAGCAAAACGCACTGAGCCCGCTCGTCGGCTGAAGAGAGAAGAAACGCGAGTCATTACAGACACAAAAGAAAACAGTTCCGGGGCAGACAACTCGGCTCACCCGAGGAACATTAGCATTTCTAATGAAAACAACAAAACTCGTGAGCAAAATCATGACGTACTTATAGCGAAGTTCAAGGAAATATGGCCTTTGGAGAGGTGGCGCGAGATTGGGTTGTTCTCTGACGACTACCTGAACTTGATTAACGAACACTGGCTGCAGTTCCCGCCACCGAACTCGACGGCACAGAGGGTGCTGGGTGTCATTTACATTTTTTTCGCCACTCTTGGATTTTGGGGCAATGTCGTGGTTCTACTGATGTATTGTAGGTAAGTGTTTAAATTCTATATAATTCGGTCACAATATTAATGAAAATTTAATAAATTAAAAATTTCAACAAAAGTAGATACTTTTTGACATAAAGCAAACATTTTACAACAAAATCCAATACCAAATAAATCGTATAGTTTTCGAAAATATACATATTCATAGATACCTACATAGGTTTGTCGTAATCTGAATGAGTACCTCATCATATGAAATAATATTTGTAAGCTAAATTAAGTGTAATTGTAATAGCAAGCGAAAAGGTAGAAAAAAGCTTATCCATGCACAAAGTATATAATATACCTACTTAAAATTTAGAATAAAAATTATTTTAATAGATTTAAAATTATTCTTTATTAGAAACTGATAACGAACACAACATAATAAAGACTCCCTTTTAAAATAACAGCAGACTCGATAATGTTATCAAAAGGTTAGGTATTCTATTAAAAAAACCAAATAAACAATATGATTACCACCATTAGGTCGGGCAACACAACCTCCGCTGGTCCGAAGACTCTAGTAGGGAAGCACAGGGCCGAGCGACGTGGCACGCTCTAGGGGGGGCCATGTTCAGCGGTGGACAGTTACAGGCTGATGAATGAATGTATGTGCTAATATATTCTGATCAGATTGATGTATGTCAACAAACAGCCTCGCTTGTGCGACCCTCGGTCTAGTGAACACATACATTTATGTTAACTACTATTGCCGCATGACTTGACGGTAACGGTTAAATTTATACATGTGAGTTAAGAACGAGTAAAGATGTCCAGTAGATGTTTGTTCGTCGCCTGTTATTGTATCCCTGTTCGGCGAGCCACAGCACGGAGACGGGCTCGGTGTCCGTGTCCGCACAGAGCCGACGTGCTTCTGCCACATTTAACACTTCCTTCATACAATTAAGTTTCTTAATTAACTTTAACTGAAACTACTCGCGTGCTACGTTGCCCAGAGCCGACGATTCTATCTCATTAACCCAAAGCCCGAAACGATTAGTATGTGTTTCAATAAAAGCGTACTGAACTGTGCCTTGAATTTACATATGAAAGGTTTATTTTTAATAGATATATCTCGAGATGATAAAATCAACAGAGTGGATTTGTTCAATATTTTATTAACTCCATTTAATTTTGTTTCACCTAACATCGTTAATAATAATTATATCTCCGCACTTGGTCGTCTAATCCAGAAGCGAGCAATAACATAACGTGTGTAAACAGACGGCTGATAAACTACACATGTACGTAATAATATAATATAATTAATATATACTTAAATTGATATAGATTTTTACACCCGGAAAACCACATATTACTTGTGTGATGTCGTGACTAATCACCAGTACCAATGGGTTAGTCAAGATAAGTTAATAATAATCATGCTTTATTATACCCAGCGCTAAAACTTTCCGCATCACCGTTATACAAAGATAGTATCTTTAATATCATACGTGACCCTACACGTTACTTTGTTGATCATGTTTCGAGTATTTACGAAATAAATTAGCTATTTATGCAGATATATAAATAAATTATATGTTTAAAAATATCTCAGGATTGAAAGAGTATAACATGTGTGCCAAGATTCGAAAATAAAGCATACGTCACTATATTTTGAAACTAGTTCTATACACGGGTTCGTTCACGCGAGGTGCTGAGCGATGAGGTGGAAAATAATTCCGCTTGCAAAATCTTCACCTGAACATCCTTCATACAGAGCATCGTACAGAAAAGACTACAGATTGTTGGCATATCTGACGCGGGAGCGCTAAATAAAGCGAAAAGTAGCCGCCGCTCAGATGCAAGCCCGTGACGGGAAAAGTTGGTGTTTGCAATTATTATAAATATATATGTATTAAGATGCAACACATGAATTTACTACACTCCTTCGCCTACCACTTTGTGTTACGATTTTCTATGTTTGTCTTAAAATGTTAAATGCAACATTATGTTGTACATATAACTACTCATATGTATCACCTTCCTTTAAGACATAATTATATCTGAAAATATAACAATAGCGAAGATTAGGACCGTCAAAAAGTGAATTAGTAGATACTTACAAAACAAAACTATGGCAAGTTTAGAAAAAAAAAACAATTAGATTTATTTCATATTCCGTGGAAACTTTAAAAATAAATATTAATTTCCTTTGTACGTTATTCATACTGCGATATGCAAAAATTGTGTCTGTTAAAGTAAAAAAAAGTTTCAATTAAATCAGTAAGGTAGTAAAAGTTTTGGCGAATACGGTAATAGAAAAACTTTAAAAGAACGTAGATTAAATCTGTATACTGATAACAAATAATGCTGGACAATATTCTTACAAAAACATTCAATATGCAGATACGAATCAATTACAGTTTAGTGTTATGTACGGATCTCGGCTGTAACAAATCTGGCGAGCTCCAGAAGATGTGTCATTCTTACGAGTGTTCAGTACTGCACGTGTTCTCCGTGAATGATGACGTTCAGAGATTTGAGTGAACCATACATAGGCTCGGGAATTAAATATATTCCCTGTGTGTGCGTGCTCAGCGTGGAGGGTGCGTGGGGCTTCAGTGGCGCCCGACGGGAGCAGTTGGTGTCTGCTAGCATTACAAGCGGTTGTGCTGTCCGCGTCGCCAGCGCTGTACTGTCGTCAAAATGAGTCCACTTATCAACGTTTTCTTAATACTTATTCCCGTGACCGTTAGCTGCGTAAACTGCAATACATATTTAAGACACAGCGGCGATACGATCGGCAACAAAACATTCGCCGCTGAGACGTCGAACCGCGGTGTTATTCGTCGATCGCGTTACAGTCACGTTGCGACGAGTCAAAGCGCATCGTTGTGGTGTTGTTTAGATAACATAAAACAATGGAAGAAACGCAGAAGAGTTAAAAGTGCTTCGCGGGTGAAAGAGAAGATTTACGAAGAACGAGCGAAAAGAAGTGCAGAGGGATTACGTACGAATCCGTTAATTGAAAAAATTGCCATAAAGAATAACTATATGGATCTGCTAGTGACAAGGTTCAAGGAGCGGTGGCCTACGGCTTCGTGGCGCCGATACGGCCTATACACCGATGACTACCTTGTTCTGATCAACCCGCACTGGCTGCAGTTCGCCCCGCCCGCTCCGGCGCTGCACTACACATTAGGCGGGCTCTATATTACCATGGCAATAGCGGGATGCTCGGGAAATGCAGTTGTCATAATCATGTATTATAAGTAAGTTTACTACTGATTTATTACCACTTTATTTAGTCCTTACATGTTGAGATAAGAAAGACTTGAGATAAACAATCGCACGTAACTCGAGCACACTGACGAGTATTACAAATATTAGTATGTGTGTTGTTGTCGTACAAGTTGTGCATAACGCGATGCGTCGATAAGTAAACGCTCAATTTACCGCGTGCACGTATGTTTGGAATGTTAACATAACTCAGAATAATCGTGCTCGTCCGCCGTCTGCCAGGTAGCTCTAACTTCTGCGACATATGGTAAAATCTCTCGTAACATTGTAACGGGAGATTTTATCCCCCGCTGGTCGCTGCGTTAAGCTCCGCTGGGCTCCTGTGGACACGAGAGTTTATTCCGACCTCCCAAACTGCGGAAAGTATACCGGTAACATTTTATCAAATCACCAGAACTATGATAAAATTTACTATATCAGTTTACAGTTTATTTACAGTTAAATTGATTATATCAGTATACATAATGACCGAACGGTCAAACAAGTATACATTTCAAAAGCAATTTTAAGAAGCTTGGACGAATGAATGAAAATAGTGTATGCACTGTTTTCAAAAATAAAATCTCACACTACTCCGATCTTTATCAGTCTAATAGGGATGGACAAAACATTGTGTGACAGATACTATAAAAACGATATAGTTCTCGGGCCAATAGAGTTATTAACTGACACACGAAGCTTTATGAAATATAATATGACTTGAAATAGAAGGTTCAAATGTTGTATTGCGATAGAAGTCGTGCGATATCCGTCGCGTGTTACTACTTAATCTACGCAGCAGCGAGCAGTCTTCGTGCCGGCGAGTCCCGTGTACGGCAGACAAAAGCCCTACGACGGTACTATAAATCTGTATACACGTATGTTGTCCATTGCGCATTTGATTCATTCCTTTATAGGAATAAAGCTGGAATCTCTCAAAAATCTTGGTGTTTATAGTCAAAGTATCCTCAAATAAAACAACATTAATCAAATAGTTACGATTTCAGCTGTCCCCTTTTGGAGGTTTGGAATTTCAATATGCTTGTTAACTAGATTAATGTATGAAAGAGCGTTATCAGATTCGTTATGTTTTATGAAAAATAAATTATTGCATACTGCACAAGGAAAACCCACCCACAGTGATAGACTACGATCTAAACCATTCTTAGATCGAAGAAATACTCGTAAACGACAGCACACTACGACACTCTGACAATAACAAAAAAACGCGAAGTTTTCGGTCGAGGAAAACTCATGTTTTCGTTTCGTCCTCCACCGCGCGCTTTTATCTTGAGCGATTGGGACAATTATTTTGCGATAAAATAAATTGAGTTCAATTAACATATGTGTACATATGAATTCTGAGTCTACGTACGTACGGTATATATTATAATATCTATACCTTTTTCCTGACGCTTCGTTTCTATATTTTATCATAAGTAAATACCTAGTCAACAAATATTCGAGTTGAACGGAAACCAGCGCGACGTTCTAAATTCGAATACCTATTCGTGGTCATACGAAACTAATCAAATTTTATATTCCATGAATCTTGTCCGCGAAGTTCTAGATACTGCCAAGATAGTTGAGGCTATTTTTATATGTGAATGTCCCTAAAACAATAATATATACATTGCCTGTGCCATATTAACATCTCACTGTTGTGCGCAGCTTTTACCTTTAAATGGTTCAAGCTTAGGATTTCCTCCACTTCGTCACTGAAGTGGTGAAGCTATGGGCAGACCATTAGTTATGTAATAATGTCTACACTAATGTCTACACAATAATGTCTACACTACGCTCCAAACTGCTCCATGATATTATTCTACGGAAGTAGCTACGACAGACTAACCTATATACCTAATGCTCGACACGTAACTCAATTGTAATGTTCACCTTATAATGACAATTTTCGCCCTTCACAATCGTTGACCGATTTCTCTAGTCCATTGTGAGTCTCGTCACATTTATAAAAAAGTAATCCTCCATTCTGACTTCGTTCAAATTTAATTTCATGAAGATCCCTTGAGTGCCTTTCGGGAATTATTTGTGGAAAGTTGTAGCGCTTGTTAATATAGCAAGTGTTGAAGGATATTTTATCGATGCCTTGCTTCACATTTATTTATTATAAAGGAAAAAACATTATTTACATACATACGTAAGAGACAATATTTTTAATAATAAGTTTTTTATAGAATCTATTAATAAATGTTATTTTCGATACGCAATCCTACTACATACAATGTGAACATCCCCTCAGTGACCGACAAATAGAGAAGGCTTCATTTCCGAATTGTTTTTCTGTCTTCATATATTTGTCTCTTTTTATTAAAATCTAATAAAAAGATTCACAGGTTAGATACTTCTGAGTATGATGTTCTGCAGTAAATATTTAAAATAAATCGTCCATTTATCAATACACTAAAATGTCTACCTAAATAATTCTGCCTTTGAATAAAATATAAACCTAGTACAAAGCTTGTGGATATTCAGTATACAAGGGAAGCTGCCAATTCGTTTCATATGTACCTATTTGTATGTTTTTCTAGAAACGTTTTGTTATTATCTCATAGTGCAGCACAGTAGCGAGCGTGAGGCCGGAGCGCGCGCCTCGCCGCCCGTACGCCTGACGAGAGTACAAATTATACACGCGACGGGATTATCCCGAGTGAATCCTCAGAAGCCACGCATGTCCGCTCGTTCGTTGGCAGAGCAAAACTTTCCAGTCTCTCGTCGGTTACATACCCCCGCAACACACCTGTCGCAGAACACGAGAACAGGAGCTTTGCACATCTGTCGCTAATTAAATGGGCATAGATTATACATCAAAGGTGACCGGACGCTGTTCTTTAATAACGTTAAAAGCGTGGGCTAGTAATAAATTATTAATGAGGGTAATACTCGTATACCTATATGTTAACAGATCTTTGCACTGCGGTTAAAACCGACTGTAATGTGTACATAAAGCCATATACTCAAAACAAAAAGATTAATATCTATATAAACCCTTTGTAAAAGTTGGTTATAATACGCAAAAAAAAACTTTTATTAGTTTCAAGTGTGAAAGAAAAACTTATAAAAACATCTCCTATAGACTGCTTTGGAAATAATATTTGCAACTGTTCTCATATAAACTATTAAACAGATACAAGTTCCTGTAGAGGTACCTAAACACGTTCGACATTGTGGTTGTACCCATTGAATATAAATTATTCAAAGACATTTAAACCGTTTAGATTGTACATCATCGAGGATGATGGATATTACTTTCGTGCGTCGTCTATAGATTGAAAACCAACACCTAAAAATTTATAGACACACTTTCGATTGAACCTTGGCATATTACAATGCATTTAGGCACTCGTAATACCCGTGCCGAAATATTAATGGCCTACTTAGGTGGATCGCTTCAACTCTACACACCAACGGGCCAGTCAAAATAACAATGATAAACGTAAATATTATAAAAAACATAAATATTTAAAAATATTTTTGAAGTGAAACTTCTTTATCGGGGTTGGAAAAAAATTTAGTGTAACATTTTTTCGTTACGCGCCATCTTTTT
>DWEI01001002.1:0-18263 GCA_018245875.1 Mysoria ambigua | reverse complement strand
GTGTGATCTTTGTTTTATAGTTCAACAGTCAGTCATTTAATTAATGGTAATCTTGTATAATACATCAATATGTACATATGTACAAACATACACACCACCTATGCAGTGGCAGAAACTAAATGGCAGCAGTTCCATATAACTTCACTGCAGTTGTAAAAGTACTGATATAATGACTAATACTTGACAGTGTTAATAATTAAAAAAAACATGATACTCTTTACTTTCATTTTGGCTTCTTAATACTAGACATTTTATGTATCTGTATGGAGACATACAAAGGTGTGTATGAATTGTTCATAATTATCTCATTGAAGTTATTTTCATGATTTCCTTCAGAAATATTGAGTTAGTGAAGAGATCTCCTCTTCGCTATTGATAGGTGGCAAGGAGAGGCAAATAAAAGCAAGAGGATATGCTGAATTAAAGCTAATTACTGCAATGTGCGTGCGGGATCGCGTTCCAGCCGTTGTACAGTGGGAAATGAGATGTTATATTAACGTGTCAATAATTAATTTTTCGTAAGACACATGGAGTAGGCCTGGAAAATTCCTACCTGCGCGTCCATAGGTGGATATTTGCAGCTTAAACGGTTTTACAGGAGGAGTGAACTGCCCTTCGAAACCCTCATACTATTTTCATTTAGTTCATTCATTGGCACTGTTCGGCTCGCGTTGTGACCCGCATTTCGTGTTCAATGCGCGCTTAGTAATTTAGTGATAACATAGAATAGATAATTCTAGAAGAGATCTGTATTTGTGTTTTTGTTTCTGAAATTTATTGAATTATATTGAAAATAAGTGTTTTTTTTACCACATTATGTCATGTTATTTTTTTGGAGACCCTTTTAATTTTTAGGTTTTGCTGAACACTTATATTAATTTTTGTTTTGTATTATACGTGTAAGTACTTATTGCAGATTTCTCTCTGTAAACTGTAAAGTAACTGTCAATAACAGATAATTATAAAATCGGTTACACGTGTTTATAAGAACCGATTGATATATATTTGAAAGTATGATTGACCATACAGTGAAGGCGGCGTTGTCCGGCCGGCAGAGGCCCCAGGCCTCCGCGCGCCGTACGCGCCGCATGCGCCTCGCCGTCGAGATACATGCATGTAACATTGTTTGATGCAGCCAGCGAGAACAGTGACGGAGTTTTTAAATGATTGACCATATTGCCATCTCTGAAATTTAAGGATATTAACACCTTTTTTTCGTTAGCGTGGTTCTTGAGAGCGAAAAGTAAAACACTATATATATATTTTTTAAATCCACTCCGTGTCTGTATACATAAATTAAAATAAATTTTATTTAAAAAAATAGTTTTATGAGGTGGTAAAACTTTTGACTATTATAAGGTGGTAAAACATGACTGTATTATGAGGTGGTATAAATTTGACTGTATTCTGAGGTGGTATACATTTGACTTTTGATATATAAGATATGTTAACCTTCTGTGTTGCTCCAATGAGTGCTAATATTGTTAAATACATAGTACATATTTCTGGTGTGCCTGTGATGATACTTAACAATATTAATAAAACTGCTATAATTTTTAGTTTCAAGTTAATTACTTAGGTAATATCTAATTGTTTTCTTGTAAGTATACTTTTCATTGTATACGAAAATTTAGTACTAAATAAATAATTTTGTGATAAAAATGAATGTTCACTTGTCATATTTTCAATTTAAAAACCATTTCAGCTAAGACGTGCTAGTGTCACTTCTGCGCGTATTTGATCCTGCTAGGCCTGGTATTTAGTTTTTTTAATGTTACAACAATCAAAGGAATATCTAGTGAATGAATAAAAAAATTAGAAGATATTGGCGGGAATTTTAGAGATTGTAAAGTTTACTTTATTCCGAATAATGACTGATACAAATGAAATTTAAATTTTTCTGCCAACACACTTTGGCGCCAGTATTCGAATAAATAATACGGACACTTTCACTAGTGACGACCACGAGCATCCCGGTGCGCAGTGACCATGACCGGGTGAGGAAAGCTAATAGGAAAGTGACATTTATATCCCGATATCATATTGTGTAATGAGCTGCCTATATATAACATGGTATGATTCTACAGGGGTTAGCGCAATGCCGGAGCATTATCTACTAAAAATTTAAATTGACATATCGTTGTGTTCGAAAATTGAATTTGATTAATTAGAACATAATATTTTTTATAGCGATGATAATGTATATTATACTATCAATTTATACTTCAAATTATTGCGGAATATTGTAGATGATTGTTGCCACACGGAATTGGCGTTGGATAAAACGTGAGTAAAAAAGGTATTTTTCAATTTTATTGGATTGCAGGGCACGATGATCTAAGCCGTTTGGAAATTATTGCAGCTTCTTTAGATTTACAGTTAGGAATAAAGCAACTATTTGGCGAACATCTTAAATATTTTTAAAGAGTTACTTTTCGGTATCAATTTATGTTTCGATCTGGAAAAAAAAACCTAAATAATAAAATAAAATTTTTGAGATTAGAAAATTAGCTAATTTCATACCTATAAATCTCAAAGATTTTCCTACATTGGTTACAGAAATTATTCCTGTAAGTTAACTTTTAGCCATTTTTGTTAAACCTTATATTCCAATTTAATGTTAAGAAGTTATGGACGTTAAAATTAGTGTCTGACTACCCCTTCAGTAGTATTGGTTGTAAGTGTGACTGCCGATCGGCAGGTTCCGGGTTTGATTCCCGGGTTGGGTACTACGGGCCTACTTCTTCGGGGATTCCAGGCGGGAAGTTACGAAAAATTAGTACTTAACTTTATTAAAATGGAGATACTTCGTACAGTACTACGGCTACGTTAAACGATTTTATTATTATTATTCAGATAATTTGTACAACACATTTATTTGTACGGGTTTATAAAAGCATTTCACTTATATCACAAAACGCCCAGCAATTTAATAAAAATGGTAATTGGTAATATTGAAATGAAAATGGAAAAGTTATATTGCGTGTTTTATTGCGTGGGTGAGTAAATTGCAAAATTAAATATATACAGACCTTATGGTACGATGGAGCGGCGGTCAATTTCCTTTTGTTGGGAAAATCTATGTAATGCTTATTATACAATCAGTTTTCATCCACCGGAATGCGTGGAGTAATTGTACGTGGTGGACGATTATATACTCTATAGACTTGCAACAGTGGGGTCTGCTAGATTTCAGCAGAGGTCATGTCACTGCTTGCTAAATAGATCGTTTAAAATAACTTTCAAGAGAAACTTGCTTTTAAAAATACTCCCTGTGACTAATAATCGCACTGAGCAACGCTGAAAATTTTTGTGATCTGCTTCCGATACCTTAAAATTTACATTAAAATTTTTCGCGCCCAAAATAATATGTAAGATGACATATTTTTGCAACTGTTTAGTGTCAACATTTATTTTCATTAGTAGAAAAATGCCAATATCAGGAAAATGTAATAAAACTTAAAAAAATGGTTACATTTTAAAATATATCAATTAATAAATCACAAATTTAAAAACTAATGGAATTAGTTTTTAATCTTGTATCTTGTAACTAGACAAAAAACTCGATATTTTAAATACACAGGCCCAGTGCGATCTTATTGGAAACTATTTATTAAAAACAATTGAAACCATTTATGCGTTTAGGATAAGTGGTAGATAATGACTTGTCTCAACAGCAACATTCATCAAAATATTCTATAAAGGGCCCATTTGGCTCCGTGCGTTACAATACCAAATGCATTAACATACTCTATTTGTGTATGAAACGTATTAAAACATTTATTATTAGTCTTCAGCATTCGTATTGATTCATTGTGTTATATTTACACGATGAAAGTGATTATAAAATGTATAATTGTTTTCTTCTATCGTAGTTTTATTAATCGATAACCGAACAATCGTGTGCCTATTACGAAATAACAAAAAACAAAGATAGATGCAATTTAATTTCAACGTTAAATTTATTTACATAATTTACTTTTATAACATAAGCACTTCATTCGGTGTCCATTGAGTTTAGAAAGCATTTAAGTTCTTGCAATAGATTTGATTTGATCGAATCGTTGTCGTAGGTTTGCTTGTCCTAAGTATTGGTGCCATTGGTTCTCATTGTGAGTCGATATATTATTAGACGTTCAATAGATGATATAACGGGTAGTGATGTATTCGGAAAGGCGCCGGCCGTTCGGTCGGCCGCAGTTCAATATAAGTGTGCGGAAATCACGCGCCGGCGCAGTGCCGCTCCCGCCGTCCCAGACTCAACGTCACCCACGATGGGGAGAAAGGTAAACATTAACGCGTTCGTTATTTTAACTATATTCATTTATTGTGGCCAGGTCTAAAATAGTCTGAGTATGTTTGTAACATCAGCCAAACTGTATTTGAGCGCCTGTGGTGATCAGTGATTTCTTAAAGCCAGTTTTAAATATTGCTTGTTTGTTTCCAGCTGTTTCTGGCGGTTGCTTGCTGGCTCACTATATGGAAACCATGGGCAGATGCTGAACGAGCCTTGATGAAATTGGAAGACAGTTTGAGTGAAGCGAGTGTCCGACGTTTGTATAAGAATATTCCTGTAGGAGTATACGCCAGTGCATCCCCTTACGCCTCGTTTTCATTCCACGTTCCAACATTTGCATCTTCGCCGAAGAACCTTCAAGTGGGTCCAATCAAACAAGAAAGTGTAATAGTAGAAAATACTCATGGATTTTTAAAGGATTCGTATGGAAACAAATTTCTAGAGTCTCCTCAGACTGTGGCGTACAGGAACATATTTCCGCAACAGTTTGTGCAGTTACAGGATTTGCCGGCCCATCTCGCTCAGCCATTAGTATCGGCCTCTCCTAGTTTTCAATATAAACAAGTAACGCCCCATTTTTTTGGACCTTCTCAGTTTAAGGTGCAGTCGTTGCACTCGGCGTCGCCGTTCACAGCAAGTCGTTATGCTGTAAATCAGCCCCAGCTGTTTACAGGAACTATAGGAACATTAGCGCCGGCTCAACAACAGCAACATCAAAGCAGCAATCAAGCTGTATATACAGATCCTCAAGTTGTCGAGCAATTTCAAAATTTAATAAATGTGGGAAAATTTCAACGCTTGGTGGAAACACCTAAAAGTAGAGAAATCCCAGCCGAACCTGCACCACAAGTGAATCAGAGTGACAAAGCTCAACTAAAAGCAGCTGCAACTACAGCAAACGGTAATAAAGGTAATAAAGCAGTGGTTAATCTCGTTACAAAACCCATTGTGCCTTTATTAGACCTTAGTCTTTTGGAACCTCTTACGTTTGCAAATCCTTTGGTTCCTCAAGTGCAACATTTCTTACCAAGAATTAAATCCGTTAAATATCACAAATTGCCACAACTTGATGTGAACGAAGTTAAAACAAAAATGAAAGAAATTGTAATACAAAACACTAAATCCTACGATAGTGGTGTTGTTAAAGGTGTTCCTAAAGAAAACGCACCGCGAAAAACAGAAACGAAGACTCAACAAAAGCATAAGCAAGCACACGAGGAACTTGCTCCGCCATCCCCGACGGAAATACCGAGTGATATTTCAAACGATGAACCTGAAATCGTGTACGAAATTAATTCTCCCAATTATAAAGAAACTTACAAAGAAAAGGTTTTAAGTTACAACAAAGAAACGCAGTCCGAGCCTGTCCATTATAATTATGAAAAGAAGACTGAAAGTCAACCTGTGCATTATAATTATGTGCGTACAAATAAAGAGCCATTACAACTTAAGAGCGTTAATTACGAAAGCGACGATCAAAATCCTAAACAACTAATATACCATTTTAAGCCGGAAACAAATGGTCAAAATAAAAACGAACAACATCCTTCACGTCCGGAGGAGTCTGAAAAATCTTCTGAAGGGTCTAATGAAGACGAAGTACCATCGTATCAAGGAGAACAAAATCAAGGTCCGGCTTACCACGAAGATATTCCGCATCATCTTGAAAGACCCGAACACAAAGAAGAGGAACATCATCGTGAACCTGATAAAATCATCAGACATAATATTTATCAGAGTTCTCCACAAGAATACAGCCATATTAAAAATGCCCCAATTGAAAACCTAAACGTTCATTTTCAACCAGTTATAAGGGAATATGAGGAGGATATACGAATTCTTTCTGCACCAAAACAACATGCTAATATAAAAGTAAATCCAAGTCAGCATATCCAGCCCGGCCAAGTAACAGTGAATCAAAATTCTCGTGTTTCCCCTAATAGACCGAATGATTTGCCTCATAATCAACCTAATATTCACCAAAGAGCTCATTATCACCCCGAACAACGCCAGTATGAAAACTTCAATAAAGAAGAAGCATCCGATGAAGTGAATCAAAATAATGAACAAGTGAATGAAGAGGGAGAACAAGAAGAAAAAACGGAAGAAGACTTCGAAAAAGGTTACAAACATGCGGCATATGGGTTCCCAGCTTATGAAACTAAATCTAGGGATTATGAAAAAGCAATATACGATCCAGATAATTACGGGCGGCCTCAATATCACAACGATTTTGTTATTGATTATTCTCCGTTTCAACAATACCAAGTAGAAGGAGATGAATTTCCAAAATCGACGCGTTCGAACTACAAAGACGCGAGAGACAAGACCAAAGAAGAATACTATTTAGACTATGCTATTAGTAAACCCGAAAGTCTCTTAGCTAGACATAAACAAAAAGAGAACTATTACAGTACTTTTAAGAAGCAAAAACCGCAGTACTTGAGCGATGAACGCGAGAGTGAAAAACAAGACGAAAAGCAGAGTGCTAAATACTCAGCTGCGCCCGCTTTCCAATACCGTAGCCAACCGCAGAAACAAAAACAAACTTTTGCGAAATATAAAGTGGCTCCTTTTTCCCCAGTATTGGAATTCGATTATTCGAAGGAAGCATCAAAAGACAACTCCGCTCACGCGTCACGACCACACCAAAGACTTAAAACCCATACACTATTCGTAGAACCACAATTTCAATATGGCTTTGAACCGTCAACGTTGCCACGGCTTCTTGATAGCGAATTAGCTGCTATGGCGAGTAACACCAGTCCCGAAAGTGAAAATCCGGGTAAGAGAAAAAAGATATATAAAGAAAATTGGTACATAAAGAAAACGACCATGAACGACAGGAAAGCGGATAGCTGATAGTATAATTTATTATGTGTTTTATTAAGTTATGATAGTTCCTCAATATATTTTTATTTTAACGTTTTAATTTTATTTTATTCGCAAACCGGAGAAAACGTTCCGTTAACTAATACAATTCAGTGAGCCAAAGAATCACTACAACTCTTACGTAAGAAGACTTTCGCTATTGATATATTACGTGACAGAAACTGTTTTTTTGTGATCATTTCAATTGCTGGCTCAAGAAAATAAAATAAAACTCTTCAAAGCCAACTACCGGCACGGTGGAGGAGCAAAAACTGTTGATGTCAATTTTGCATGCCTCTGCAAGTGAAGTATTTGTAGCAATCACAGATTGCTTACTGTAGCAAAGAAACTCTGTGGAAATAAATGAAATTTTTCTCTAAAGGTCACTATGGTTATCGAGTTACAATTAGGACAAAGAAACAAATAAATAAAATTTCTAACGGTACTGGATTATTAATCAGGCAGACATAATTACTATGTTCAAAAACTCCTTTTAAAGTTTCAATTTCAGTATAAATCAATCTATGTTTGATTACAGTATTAATGATTTATTCTATTTAATTATCATAATTAGGCTGGAGTTTAAAAGAACATCTTTTATGGCTACGTCTCGTTTACTGAGGCGTTAAATCAGTTAGTTTATTGAAATCAATGACGCGAAATACATTTGACGTGCGCTTTACAATGACGTTCAGAGAAATTTGTTAATAAATATGAGCGTATGATATAAGATTTTTTTATAATAAAACGCAAGTAAACGGAAATGTGATTTTTCTTTGCATAACCATACGAGCGGCACGAAAGGTGTCTGGAACGTTACCGGAACACAATTTACACAATTTGTTATCTTTTATTTGTATTATTATTATGGTTTTATATACCACATGTATTAACTTTTAAATGATTTATACATTCGTGTTACCCACCACTTTAACATATAGGTAATGATATTTTGCTGTCATAAGGGTAGCATATTATATAATACAAATGATATGTCCTAGTTGCCGACATCTTTAGTGAGCTACACCGCCTAAATAATTTACGCGGTGTAGCAAGTTGTAAATGAGGTTTGAAATAATTTCAGTATCATGGTGACATTGATTGACCATTACTTACTTACTTACTTATTATGAGCTTAATGTTGAAACGTTTAGTGAATGATACATTAATACTTTAAAAGGATAATAAAAAACAGGCTTAACTATGTAATCCTTTATTTTATTATTAAAATCAATACTGCTATCGACGACTTAATGACGTGTGATGAACTACAAAAATATAAGAATCGTTACCGCAACGAATCTTTTGATGGACTTGACTAGTATATTATTACATTCTTATAAAAACGAGACATATAAACTTTAAAAATGCTCTCACCAAGTAACACAACGTACAGAGAGAAAAAATCGCGATTCATTATTTATGTACTTAAAGTTATAAAAATATATTCCTTAGGTTAAAAAAATATATAATTATTTTGCACAGGTTGAAATCGACGCATTTATGAATACAACCACGCACAAGTTTTTTGGCTATCTCTGTTTTCTATTATTTTCTGTATCGACATTAGGAGTATGCGTTCTTCTAAAAAACCGAATAGTCATGATAATGGTTGTTATGCCCAAAGCTAAAGCAACAGCCGCCAGAACCATCGCCGCGGTTGACATTTTGCCGTTTGCCGCGACGTCCGCCACCAATGCTACCGGTTTTAATATTTTCACAACCGGCTCGCAGCCTGACTCTCTGACGTATTTTGCCCAGGTTCTATTCGCGTATGTCAGTTCTCTTGGTCTAACGAATGGCCTTCTTCCGGGTACTGTTTTGTTTGGCGTTATCGTGATGTTACGCAGCTGCGATTCATTGTAGCGACAGTAAAGATTCTTCTTCTTCTTGTTACCTTTAACGACGATATCTTTTTCTGCGCTCTTCGCACCGATCAGGACGTCCAAGTCGCCCTTGATCATATTCGCCCAGTCCCACATTTCCGCAATCTTGCAGTCGCAAACGAATGGATTACCGATTAGATTCAACGAATGAAGTTTGGGATTGTTGACGAAGAACTGTGGGTCAATTGTGGTTATATTATTATTACTTAGGTTTATTTTTTCTAATTGTTGTAAACGTTCTAAAAATGCGAGGCTCCCTTCGTTTGAATTAATTCGGTTTCCAGCTAGGTTCAAATCTGTTATGTTTTCAGTGTTTTTAAATGCGTCAACGCTTAGACAAGTGATGTTACAGTTGCTAAGATCAAGTATCGTAACTTGCGAAAGTTGCTTTGGGAACACGGGTCCCGATGGTGGAATTACGAGTGGATTGCCACCAAGTCTGATTTCTCTCAAATCCATGTAGGTGAGGTTTTTAAAGAAAGCATTGGCGTTCAAAGGTCGTTTTAATCCGCAGAATTCCAATTCCAATGTAGTAAGTTGAGTGAGATTCCCAAATAAACCAGCCTCCAGTGAAAGTAGGTCGTTGCCAGATAGCACTAATCTTTTCATTGATGTCATGTGTGCAAATGTGTCTGGTCCAATGTATGACAGATTGCTGTATCCCATATTCAAGTATTCTAGATTATCAAGCGGTGCGAGAAGCCTAACAAACACATTAACTAAGGGATTGTGAGAAATATCTAGCTCTACAAGATTTTCAAACACGTTAAAGTTTTCTGGTAGATTACTTAAGCCACAATTGCTCAAGAACAATCGTTCTAACTTAGGTAACGGTGCTAACGCTTCTTGCAAATCTGGCGCAAACAGAGCATTGCCGGACAGATGTAACTCTTTTAATTTAGTTGCGTTAGCGAAAGCCTCTCCAGAAATAGGGCCCTGTATCTTGCAATTGGATAAGTCTAGTAATTCTAGATGATTAACACTGCTGCCCAAAGTCATTCCGACATCTAAATCACGTAATTCGTTGTCGGCCAATACAAGCGTAACAAGATTGGTACAATTCGAAAACGTATCTTCAGACAATGAAGTGAGGCCCGATTTTCTCAAATTCAAATACTCCAATCTATTGAGGTTACCTAACACTTCCGGCCAATTTGTGTTAGTGAAATAGTTACCTGCCAGTTCCAAGTTTTTTAAGTTCACCAAAGACGTAAATAGATTATCTGGTATAACTGTAAGTTTGCAATCGTTTAATTTTAATGTCTCCAGGCTGGTTAAGATATCAAGTACCCCTTCGTCTAGAGTTTTAAGTGGATTATTTGATAAATCCACCGTAGTCAAAGAAGTAATGTTTTCGAAGAATTGGTGATTTATTGTAGTCAGATTGCATGAGCTTATATCTAGGTATTGTAAGGTGCTGGAGATTAGGAAAGGTCCTTCGACGACATCTAACGGATTATCTTGAAGTTCCAAGTTCAGCAAACCTCTCGAATCCCTGAAACGAATAATTGAAACAGTAAAACATAAGGCAAAATATACTTTTGCACTTTCATCCAAAAATTTATTTTCTTTGGAATTTGGACAGCAAACCAAACTACGATATCGGTAATTGAAAGTTGAATCCGTAGTGGGTACATTTGTAAAATCAACATTGAGTAGTAGTAGTTGAGTCTACTACTCTTGGCTGCTAATTCAATCTGCATTATTTGCACGGCTATTATTCAATGTTCGCTTCATATCATGCCATGAGACGTAATCGGCCCAATTGTGGCGTTTCTGGTGGCTAAGCAGCGAACGACGAGCGACAGCAGAGGAATCTCAATTGGCACAATTTCGTCATTTTGTCATCAGCTTGCATTGTGTGGCCCTCTGTGTTGTAAAATTTCGTGTGAAAATACACACATGAATAGATTTTTGGTCCTTCATTACTTAAGTATATCTTAATCATTAGGAAATATTTGCCATTTACTAATCATTTATGAAAATAAAATATGTGTTTTGTATAGTTATGTGCGCAAAGTTATGAACTCATTCATCAGGTACATTATTTCTGCCTCCTCTAAGTAACACAGCACGAGTAACAATCTTTGGCTTCAACATTAGGAAAACACTAAAAATTACACATTCCAAATTTGTAAAGATCGTTTGTTACACTGGATTACGATTCACTGGACGGCATAGAAACTAAATGATAGCTAATATAGTTATCTGTAATCTGGGTTTAAATCCGGCGCGCGGCGCCACTAGATTTTTATAATTTAGATTTTCTAGTTGTTTCTGGACTCTGGAAATGTACATGGTATATGGTAATAGGCTCACCACCTGTGCCATAGAAGGATGTAAACGTAAATGGTGAAACGTATACAGTCCTCTGCCTATCTCTGCGCGATTACAGGCATGATGTTCCGTAATCTAATAAAATATATAAACAATTCGCTGCTTCTCGTCAATCAATCACCGTTATTCGTAATTGAAAATTAAATTTCACTTGCTGAAACGGTAATTGGAAAAATACGAACGAATGCCATGCGCCTGATAGTTTTAAATAGTGTTCATCAAACCTGTGAAGATCGTCACCTTTTTTTGGGTTACGTTATAAACTAGTCTTAACTTTTAACTGATCTTTGGACACTAAACCAATACGTTGATAATTATTAACTCATCAATCAATCAACAATAATAATCAATCAATAATCATTTGCAAGTACATGGAAGTGTTTGAGGGTGACTATATCAGATTGTAGCTTGTATTCTAAATGCAAGGTTTAAAACAGAAAAGTTATTGCGGCGTAATGATACATGCTCTTTATTTGCTTGATTCTTATTATTTGTTTGTCACATGAACATTTTTGTTTCGGTTATTGGATTCATTTCTTTTTGTTTTATTAAATTTAGCAAGTGCCTAGCATAGTTTTATTACATTTTTTTATTAATTGTATTTTATAATTTTATTTCAATTTTCAGATTCGTATTAATATATTATTTGATATTAGCGTTAAGTTCGTACAATCTTTACATCTAATTTATTTGATTGCTATTACATTTATTGTTATCTAATAAAAAGTGAAGATAATACGAACAGCATCACATTTGTACAACTGTTTTATTTATTTTATTTGATTTGTAATACATTTTTACTTATTGTATTACCTTACTCCCTGATGCCTTTAAGCAATGGACGCCCAGTAGCGCCTCCACTTCCACAGTCACCTCTATATTCTTGCGCGCACATACATGTGTTTATGTATTTCACGAACGCGTCCGTATTAGCTAGTTAGTGTTAGCACTTGAGACTTCTGTGAATTCTATGAGATTACAAATACTTGTTAAACCAATTAGCGATGTCATGGCGACTGTGCCCGCTTCAGCTTCGTACCGATGACACCGAAGGCCTAACTGCCGAGCTATATTTTTCATTATTATTATTTTGCTCTCACCCTATGACTCGCGGGGGTAGGCAGAGGGCACCGAGTGTCAAAGATCACTGTCCTTATAGATCCGATGTGAATTATATATATACGTGGGATTATTGATTGATTGAATTCTTTTACCTGAATTTAGATTTAGTCCCGCAGTGACTAAGTATACTTGTTATTATACGAGAACATTAAAATATCTTTATGAAGAATGTTGCGTGCCTGATATTGAATATTGAAAAATTCATGGTTGAATGCGAAGAGCTGAAGGTGGAATTTAGTGCAGTGCTAAGAACTAAGACGGGAATAGGCCTATTCATAGCCTATTCTCGGTCAGTGCTGCCTATCCTGTCAACATCATCATCAAATGTAGTTAAAAGTAGAGTATGTGTCGTGTGTTATAATAAAACATAATATAATACGAGTAAAGAAAGGATTGATCAATTATTATTACTTTCATACTTTCAATATGAATCACATACGATGCATGTCAATTTTAACCGACGGTCGAACAGTAGCACAGATAATAGAATTATAGAGATACAATCCGAGATGTCAACTTCAAAAATATTTTAAGTCGGTTAAATATTCAAGTTCAAAGTTAATAATATCGGGCATGTTTAACTTACAAAAAAGCGTCAGGATCAACGTAGCTGATATTGTTTCCAGAAAGGTCCACGTCGATCAGATACTCCAACCCCTTGAAGGAATCCCTCCCCACCCTCGTCAGTTTGTTGTTGGCTATCTGTAGCCTCCTCATCTTTATGTCGTCCGGGAACGCGCCGATCGTGGTGATGTTGTTGCCGTTCAGATCCAGTATGTACACGCTCAGGCTGAGCTCGTCGTACGGGATCTCGGTGAGGTTGCTCTCCGAGCAGTCGGTGACCCAGTTGATTCGGAAGTAGTGACAGTCGCACTCGTCCGGGCACTCCAGCTCGAAGCTGTCGCCGTTGAACGCGAAGCAGAGGCGCGCCGCCAGGAGCCAGAGCGCGAGCGCGGCGACGCGCGCCATTTTGTTGTCCATTCTAGCTCACTTTAAAGATTCGGTTCCGCGGCCATCTTGAGCGTGGATCTGAAATTTTAAATGGTTTTTGAATTTAGTTTGGCTTGGTGGGTATATAGTTGTACATAAATACCTATCTTCACGCCAGGTCCCATACGGGCTATGCAGAGAGCACCGAGTGCCAAATATGTCTATCCTTACAGACCCGCCGCGCCTTCTCCACATTCGTTTCGCTATAGTTGTCTATATGTTACTCTATAGTTGTCTATGTCTAATATGTTTTTACAATAAAATGTTTAGGCAAATGTCTTTATATGGGACGGGAGCTCATGAAGAAGGTTGTCGATTAGGCCCGAAACAAGCCAGTCTACCTCGAAAAAACATACGTGAGTTTAGCTGTATCGGCTACATAACTTGATCTATAAGTGCTATATATACGTAACGTCACGACCGTAATCCCAGAAGACGTAGACAGAGGAGAGTAGTACACTCCTACGTTTTATCACTCACTTTTACGGTCCACTATGGAACATACACGTGCAGCGAAATAGCCGCATGTCCACGGCTTTTGTATTCAATTGTATTCAATGAAAATCATGAAGGCAATATGTTATATGGGAAACCCAACAAGTGGAACAAGTTAATTCATAGGCTATTATTCCATTCATTCGTCCACGTATTTATATCTATAGTGATCACGAGTGTCATAGACAATTTGAAATTCACAGACATCAGTTTGTCCTTGTTCGTTTTCTTTAATCGATAGATAGGTAATAGGGATGTGAATTATTGATTATCCGCCGTTTACACGACCATAGATAATTACATCGATAAACCGCAATACGACGCTGTTAAATCATAAGGTGAAATAATTTTGCATATCCGTATTCAGCGTAGTTTATGATGGCCACGAAGAGGTTTATTAATAGTAAGTAATACTTTTATAATAAAATACTCGAAATATAAATGAAATGAAATAAATATCCAGCAGTGGATTGAGATAGGCTGATGATGATGATGATGATGAAAATACTCGATGGTATAATTCGAATTGTCAATGGTTATCAGATTATTAGTTAACTATCACGAGATATAAATCGAGTATCTTTGTAAGAATTTCCATAATAAAGAACAAAGGCTATAACATGAACTGAAATTTATTAAGTGTGACAGAATGTCAGTGAAATGAAAAATATTTTTTTTTGCCGTTAGCAACAGTTGACGCAATTGACTTTACGGCGTTAGTTTGTTAATTTTATGCAAGAACTGTGGTTTGCAGTAACAAGCTATAATAACATAAAAAGTGATTGTTTTTTTCGAGATCTAAACTGTACGCATTCTTCACATTTCGGAAACTAACCTTAATTAATAGTAGTTTTTAATATTATTTTGTTTGTGGCGACATGATATTATATTTCTTTATAAAACTCGACCAACGAGTCCGACCGGCCAGCGACAATGTGCGCAATCCGTAGAAACGGTGGACAATCGTTCCATAATGGCCGACATCCTGCTGTCCGGCGCGGGCCGTTTCCCGCCAGAATTTTCCAGAAGCGTAACAATTCGTAGTGATTAGGTCAATCTTGTGGTAAGGCCGAGTACGCACGATCAAATTGATATTACTTACATACATTATTCACGGCTATCGTATTTTTAGAAAAATTATAAAAACGTAATATCACACCCGATATCCCTAAAGAGATACACAGCGGAGTGTAGTTTTCACACATGTTTCGCCAGTTACGTTTACGACCCATCATTGAAGAGATGGTGAGCCTATTGCCATATATCGGACACAAGGCCAAACTCCAAGCCACTGCTAGAAATATTAGAAAATTTACACCAAGTTACACAAATGCAACAGTATCCCACCCAGAATTTGAAGCCAGAACTTCTTAATTAGCAGTGGTGCTTGCAACCAACATGACCAGAAAGGCAGTAAATTTTTTGATCTTTAATTATATTTTTTACATTTTATTTAACACTGCTTATATCTATGTAGGTATAAGTAAATGAGTAAAATATATACAAGATTTTAATATATAAAAAAAAATTCTAAATATGTATGTATAAGTTTCGATTTCGATCGAAACTAAGACTGAGGGCGAAAGTTCCGTTTCTGTACATACATGCATATCTTCACGCCATGTTGCTCGCGGGGTAGGCAGAGAGGAATTCCTTTTGATTATCAATTGAGGCAGTACGAAGCCTGCTGGATGAGCTAGGTTTTGGTTTTAGATCGAAAACCTATTTCGGTCGGACACTAATAAAAATTTAGGTCCACGTTCACGTCCGATGTCCAGGACAAACATCGATCCCACTATGAGCACTAGCGAGCGAAATATACTGACTCTTACATCATCCAATACTACCACGAGCTGAGCTCCCGATATCACGTCGATATCGTAATCCAGATGATTCGTTATACAGAATTATACGCAAATCAGATCTTATCAGCACATGAGGACGCAGTTACAGCCATTTGGGAGTACGACGATCGATATTGCCTACCTTTTGATGGCTCGATTGAAATCATATTTATAACCGTCAACTGAACTCGGGGACCATCTCAGAATAAGAAGGCTTAAGGCCACAGCCTGTCCAGTTGGCAAGGTGTGGACTGGCAGGCTAGATACGACCTTTTAAACATTATGCATAATTACAATTGATGAATTTAGGCGCGGCGGGTCTGTAAGGATAGAGATATTCTTAATGTCTCGTTGGTCCAGTGATTGTAAGATCAAAGTGTCCCGGGTTCAAACCTCGGGTCGGTCATTTTCGAATTTTTCTAATTCGAAATTTCTTGTTGAAATTTGCAGTAGTTTCCCGGAGTCTGGTTTTATACCAAGTGTGGGCGCATAACATGTTCCATCGTGGAATGTAAACATAACTAATGAAACGTGAAGAGCACTGCATTCCTCAGCCTACCTGCTCGGAAATTGCAGGCGTGATATACGCTATGTGTACATTTTTTATTTATATTATTTTATTTAATATGTATATACGGCAAGCTTCGATAAATATAGACAATGCCCAATTCGTTTATCAAGCTTCTCTAGGTACTCTCCTGTCAAAAAACATTATTTTCTAATATTTCAGGTGTCCAAGGCGCTTTAACCAGTTGAGACTATATCAACCTGTATGAGCTAGGGAAGTAATGAAGATGTAAAATCTTATATTTGGCAAGGAGATGTATTTTGAATGTAATTTGTATTTTCCTGAGAAGAAGGAACAAAGCGATTTTAATTACAAGAGGTGACAAGATACCGGCGAATGTTATCTTTACATTTCGGATGCGCCTGTCAGAGATAATGATGTTTTTAAGATTTTATAGTGATAATAATGTAGTAAATAGCTGATACGATGTCGGACAAAATTGTTTCTTCATTTACAATGGGTCTCTTAGAAAAATGGTTTATTTCAACATCTCAACAATGTCAGCCTCCGTCACGATCTCGCTGCGACCGACGGGATTTCACGAAGAAAGATCTTTAATGGGTCTGAAATTAGTGAGATAATTCGGTACATAATCTGATCATTGATTATGAAAATAATGACAGCTAAAAGAACCATCATGAAAATTAAAACATTTTCAACGATGGTTCTAGAGTTAACCACATATTTAGACCATGTACATTGTCATACAAGTCACTTAACGAGTACAGTAATGGAATTCGGATACAAGAACCGAAATAAACCCGTTTACCGGGACATTGAATAACTTGCATATAAATGCACTCGTACGAATGTTCTCGAGCTAATGTTACCGCTTGTGGACTATAAGGAACTACTCGTGCATTTGCGAACGAATATGAAGTAATCGTTGTGGACGAGGAAAAAGACAGACTTGTATAATTCAACCGATTATCATTGTTATGAGTCAGGTCTGCGAGCGTGAATCACTTTTCATGCATTGAACTGTCCTTTCGTTGCTGACGTCACAATCGAGACCCGATCAGTTTACTATGCGCCACGGCAAATTGATTATAGATTAAGGTCGCCGTAAATTACGTAACATCACGCCTGTAATAACCGAAGAGGTAAGCAGAAGAGTGCAGTACACTTCCACGTTTCACCGCGTACGTTTACGTCCTAGTGTGGAGTAGGTGGTATTTTCATACATCGGGCACACAATCACACTACTAGCCAGGACTAGAAAATCTAATTAAATTATACGTTTAAAAGTTTTCGACATGCCAATACAGGTTTTTCAATTTCAGTGATACGTTTAATCAAACGAATAGGCAAACAGAAAGACGTAAATAAATGGTTTTTAAGCTAAATAAGTGAGTTTAAGATTCTCTACATTTCGAGATCACCGGTGTTTTGATTTGGCGTGCTTTCAAATTTCAGCTGTTATGCGGCTTTGAGAGCGCTGAAGATATGAAAGATGTAATGCTTGTATATAAGCCTAATTTAAGATAATCATTTATAATTTCGTATACTCATCTATCAGCATTGGAGCCTGTAACAGCATAGTAAATGGTTTGTAACTTCATAATGATAATGAAATTAATAGTGGAAAAATATTCAAGAAAACTTTTCCGATATTGTTTTGTCTTCGAAACATTGATAATAGTTACAATTTCAAACTCAATAATAAATCTGTCGTTACATCATTTGAAATTCGAATTACATTAACTTTATACACGTTTTAATTAAAAATTGAAATACTGAATAAGTAGTTATTTTTTTTAAGTGACAGTCAACAATTGAGTAAGGTAGAACCATAGTGATCCAAGTGACATTTTTCATTATATTTACAATTTATACGTTATTCGTTTCACTAC